>CABFOW010006235.1:22197-34091 GCA_902141385.1 Timema californicum | reverse complement strand
TAGTTGTCCTACAAGGCTCTTCTTATAATAATTGAACCTTAGGCCCCTACCAACCGATTCATAAGTTTTGCACTGAGTCTTACTATCCGCCCGGGCTATTATCATCTTAGTTACGTTAATACTCACGATAGTGGGCACGTGCGATAAATGTTAAGCTCATTTAGTCTGGTTTACCGGTGACGAGAAGGTCGAGGTTTGAATCCCAGTCAGGCAAAATAAGTGTGGTTTTTCAAATATGGCTTACAGCTCTCTCTTCATGCAAATGTGGGTATGTTTCTTATAAATTATGCCTTCGCAATATAGGGTCTATGGTCTGTATGCGTATAGCCCGAACGTGTAGTGCGAACGGCAATATTAACTAACCTTATGGGATAAAAAAAAATTAAGAAAGTAGAATATAGAGGAAATGCACCCGCATTTACGTGTGTAAGAGTGTTAAACAATTTAGGAAAGGCCAACCTCGGTATACCCAGCCAGGATTCAAATTGTGACCTCCCATCCCACTCACCGACAAACCAGAATATATGAACTTGACAATTAGACCACGTGCCCACCGATGCGGGCAATCTTGAATAGCAGCAAAAATTCTAATATAAACTCAGGTATTTAAAAAAATTCGTTCAACACAAGACTTAGCGGCTTAATCTAAGGTATAGGAATGAGTAAGGTTGGAAATGCACCCTTAGTTTAGCATGAAAATGCTCGTCCCATGCATCACTCATCGTTTAAGGCAGAGTCTGTGATGGACTTGTGAGATCATCAATATACTTTGTAGGTATCATTAAAAAAAACACCGGAGCCTCAGACATTGATCAGTGATTAGTGATCGAATCCAAGGGTCCCGGGCTCGATTACCGTGTCCAAAAGCCATTTTTAAACCATATTTAATCAGATTCCTGTGAACGGTTATCATTCGTCACCAATGATAATGTCACCAATAAATTGTGTTTATTTACTACCTTGCAGGGTAAACGAAGGGTACAATAAATCTTGTACAAGGGGCAGTATATATGCCGACCCCCAACATATACATATTTTGTTGATCAGAAATCATTATTAACTCCCCAGTAGAATGTGTGTGTATAAAAATCTAGCCAATGTCAATAAATAGCCCAACGTAATGTGGCCCCTAAAAATAAATAACAGCTAATTAAATATGAACAATGCAATTTACCCGCACAGGTGGGTACACGCAAAAAGCCGTCACTGTCGTCTGGTTCACGAGTCCCGGCAGTGCGTGCGGAGGTGGTTTATCCTAAACAGTTCCCCACTCTCTATCCACGCAAATGCGAGTACATATATGCTTTCCCTTTCATTATTCGTTCAGTGTAAATATATGGATGGCCCTGATAGGTAGTACCGACACTTAGCACGTTCAATTTATATGCATATAATTACTTTAGTGGAATGGAGATGAGGAAGGTAAGAGTTTATAGGAAATATACCCGCATTTGCGTGACGTGAGAGGCGAATATCATTTAGAGAAAAAATGCATTACACCCGACCGGGATTAAAACCCCAACTTTCCCGTCGACCGGAAATCCAGCCCAACATGAGAGTGACAGGTTATAATAAGCAACCAACTATGCGTGTTAAAGAGATATTGAAAAGGCTGTGGTTCGAGCCCTATGGCCACCTTAAGTCACACTTTCTTCACTTCACACACTACCCGTGTGTTCAAATTTCCCCGCAGCGGCATCATCATTTAGAACGTAAGTTAATGTGAATCTTCAACATTCACAGCGAAGGAGGTATAAAGGAGGTAAGCGGAGAAGATCTATCACCCAGTACCAGATTTCAATACCCAAGGACATCAACGCGCCACGTGACACACAACCTCCAAATATTTTCCACCTTTACTCTCCACTTCGATTTTTCTTGTTGTAGAAGTGGTTCTAAAGCTTGGACTTCCGTAAAATCAACTTCTAGCCTCAAATATAACTTCAAATGTTATGGAAAAAACCTTCAAATCCTTCGCCAAATCAAAAACCCCACCAAAAGTGAAATTCAGATCACCATTTTAACTAACAGTGTGGTGATATAGACTAAAAACCAAAGGTCGCCAGCCTTCGGTCCACCGACTAGTTTTATTTGACCCGCAAAAGATTTAGCAAACAAACAAGTGTGTTAATAAAAATAAACTAATAACTAATTTCTTTATGAGAAATAAAAAGTTTACTTTTTTGCTCGATATTTTTTTCCAAACCAGCCCACCAATATTTTTTAAGACCCGTAAGGGCCGCGATATCAAAAAGTTTTCCGACCCCTGCTATAAACTATCTAGCAAAAGAATAATGTTAACAGGAAGTGGGGACACATATTATGTTTTTGACCCCTACTATTACAACCTCTTTCCCTACAAATATATTTAGATTGACATCAGCGGAGTTAACCTTGACCCGAGAGGTCAGCATTTCAAAAGGAAACGTACTAAGGTAACGGTGTTTCATTTGGTGGTTTTTCACTTAAACAAATTAACTTATCTCCTAATATTCGCATTTACAAAAGAGTATTTAGGAAGAGGGTGAATGAATTGGTCACATTCCTCAGCCTTCGTCGTCGAATCATCTACAAGTGTTGTTGAAAAATGAGTGTTTTCAAGATGCGAAAAAAAAATTGTAAAGGAAAGATTCAGGGTTGAAAAAAAAGTGTTATTAAAAAAAAGTTGGGTCACATTGGGTTTTATTGGTTTTTTTTATTTTAATGTTTTTTTGTGGTTTAGTTATAGATATTATGTATGTTATCTGATTAAACCAATATTTCAAATATTTTAATTATTCGAGATCCAGAGAAATATATTTTAATTTTAATAAAGTTAGGAAGGGAGTAATAAGAAACATAATAAAGGAAAACCATGATACAACAATGTGATTATTCACAACAATACTGTAAGCTAGCAGGTTGATAAAAACAAGAATGTTTGTGTAGTAAGGAATAGAAAGAGGTGGGGGGGGGGAGACCAAGCATCAAATTACTGGCAAGCTGCAGAATTAATTTGTTGCTTTCTTTACTTGGAGATAAAAGGTAAAAACTTTTGTTATCTCATTTGCTTTTTTGACAAAGTATTATTTCTAGGGCTTAGCATTATAACAGTGTAGGTACCTTAAAATGATACTATCCCAAGTGAGTTGCTATTTTAACATATTATTTTGTTCAACCAATTAAAACATATTTTGTAGCTTAATCTATTGTATAAAATTTGTAATTTTAAAACTTGTGTATAGCACCGAATACAAATCAATGTATTATTATTATTTATTGGGTTTGAACCAAAAGGTTTTCAACAGAATGACTAACCATTTTCAAAAATTAGACGATTGATTTGTATAAAAAATATAATAGGTTTTTTTTTTTAACCAGGTGGTTGTTTTTGGGCTGAGTAAAATTATAACAACCCTAGAAAGATTATATAATGACACAGCAGCTAACCGTAATTTGATTAAATAATCACAATAGTCTTAAAAAAAACTATTTTATGCAGCCATTTCATACGAAGAGAATGACTTATCTGTATTTTGTGATGATTTAAAAGGAGAATTAGAGTTTTGTAAAACCAAATAGGGCCCATTTGATTGCAAAACACGACCTACGATAGAGAGATTTGTTTTGTTTTCAAATCAACACTTTAACTCTCGTCTAAATGGCGACTGATGATTTTGTTAATAGTGAAGAGCGAGGGTTTTTTTGTTTGTTTTTACCAATCAACATTTAACATAAATAAACATAGCCGGCCCGGTGGTGTAGTGAGTGATCAGCGCACCCGGCTACGGATCTAGGAGTCCCAGGTTAAATTCCCGGCTGGTACTTTGGGTATTTTTCGTGAAAGGGGAATTACCGCAACAGTTACCAGAGTTTGATTTATTAGACTTAAGTTAAGATTGTCTAATGTTCCCGCACACTCATAAGAGCTTCCACGGAAAGGATATACTATTAATACAGTCGAGCGTCTTCTAGACAGTAGTAGATAAATACTGGCTAATTAGTCCACAAACTAGTCTTCGAGGGCTGTAGCCCACTTTAACTATATATAAACAATATAAATTTGTATTTGATTGAATGTTTAAATAATATAAGGTACCTTTATCTTTAAAACGTTATTCATCTTGTGGTTATAAAAGTGTAATACTCAGCAAAACCCTTCCCCCTTAAAATATTCTAGTTAGGCTTCTGCCTACCCACTTGAAATTTAATTTTATTATTATTATTATTATTATTATTATTATTATTATTATTATTATTATTAGCACCACGTATTACTACCCGTTCGGGTTATCCGCACTTACGCTAATGTGTAATGGTAGGGTGATTGTGAGATGAAATGGAGGACCTACAGTTTAACGTGAGATCCGAACCACGGTGGAGGCCTAGCACTCCACTTAATTTTATTAATAGAACCCATCATCTGTTGGCACGCGGACTAGACGTCATGATCGTACAGTCTGGTTTACTGGTTATGAGTGGTCAGCGTTAGAATCCTGGCAGGCTGTAGTGAAGATATTTTTGTCCTGAATGGTTTATCTACCTCCATACAAATGCAGGTACAGTTCCTCTGAATTCTACCTTCTTCATCTCTACTCAATTAGCGCAAATAAAGTTGGATAGAACAGACGGGAATTTTTAAAACAATACAAAATAAATATATTCAAACAAATACTACTTTTTATTTTTATTTTCATTTATTAAAATGTATTAGTCAAGGTCGTAGAAAGGAGATTGTAAAAAAAATGTATTGGCTAAAGGTATAGACAAATTTTCTAGCCGACACCCCACCTAACCCTCTGGAAAAATTAGCTTACTACGCCCATGATAATAGTATAATGGTAATAATAATAATTCGCTTTTGTAACTGCTCCACATCTTGTAGTCATATGCCTAAATAACAATCAAATAAAACCCCTTAACAACATATCCTGTCAGGACCACCCCACTACCCAACATCCATTAATAATAATAAAATATATCTTTATTTAAGGCACACTGTCATAATAAATCAGTCACCCCATTCTCCGAGATAAGTGACGAAACTTTCTTTTCAGGGAAAACACGAAGAGACGGACGCTATTTACCACCAGCATTTCATCGATTGGAAGAGGAAGGGGGGGACAGGGAGGACACAAACTATGGCATATACACAAGCCAAGGTAAGAAAAAACCACAAATATAAGTTAAAATATCAATAGCGTTTAACTTAAAAATTAAAATAAGCCATTCTCAAAATGCTGGTGTTCCTCAATAACTCAAGCACAAGAAAAAGACAATGGTCGAAATGGCCTGTCATTCATTTTACAGTAGGTTAGCTCAGTGGTATTCAACCTTTTTATGTCCGAAGGCCAAAGTTTCTATTGTTGTATTTCGAGGGCCGCAATACTGAACCGATAATATTAGGATTGAATTAAAACTAGGATATTCGTTTAAGCTCATTATTATACACTTATACTCACACTAGGGATTAGGATATCTCGTGAGGTATGTTCTCTGTTTTGTTTTTGTTTTTCCTAGAGAAAATATTGTGATAGTAAAAAAAATACTAACTCAAAATTTTGATGGAAGTCGAAGTTTCATGACCTTCTGAACTCAAAAAAGTTATTTTTTCAATGCCGTCTGTTTGTATTTCGGCCTAGAGCCGAAACCATTTCACCGATCGGGCTAAAACTTGGTGTCTAGGGTTTTTATAAGGTACCTCGAGGGTTTTTTGGAATTAGATATCTAACCTTAAAATTAAGGGTAGTTTACTGAAGGCAAAAATATATGGAAAAAATAATAATTTTCTCAAAATCAGCTTTTATGATTTTGATAAAAATTCGTATCCAGGCATTGTTAAACATTACAAACAAAAAAGGTTGATTTTAATTTTCCCTTGAAAATGACTTTGAGGAAATTTCTAATTTTGTTTATCTCTGTAACTCTTTGAGATACGAACTCATTTATTTTTATTTTTAATATCCTCACATCCTTGCAATGATATCTTATTCGAAATATATTTTTATAAAACCGATAGTTTCCAAGCCATAAGCAAATATATTTTTATGGTGGTCTTTGAAATGGGAAATTGATTGTTATGCTCTTTGGTGACCAAGGATGTTTCTATAACAGTGTATATTATTTCATGTATGCTTTTTTGATAGAATCTTATGCTATTTTTTCCCCATTAGGTTTCTGCAACAATGTTATTTCACGTATCTTACGAGTTTGAAGTAAATGTCTCCATTTTCAAATAAAGAAGCGAGAAAGTCAGTGTGGTACACCGAACCATTTATTTTAAATATGGAAGAACGGTTATGTTACTCTCACTTTCACTGTTTTATAAAGTAGAATACGTAAAAACCGTAACTCGGTGCTACGTTTGGTTCAGGCTGTATTATTTCCCTAAATTAGAACTTATCCGTGGAGTGAGACCAACTCTTGATAACCTTGGTGCTGAACGTAATAATATATATATATTTTTAATTAAAGCTAATAGAACTAACTCAAGGACCTTGGCCCTGTCGAGTGCAAGGCATAGCGGGGTTTCACAACCGACCAAAGTATCCTTCCGCGCCAACAAGAACAGATGGATCACGGAAAACGTAGATGGCGCTAGCTACCGGACAGGTCTTGTGGAAAAAGCATACGTTTGGAAATATCAGTTTTCTCGAGAACGAGTGAAATGGTCATGTTAATATTTTCAACACCCCTTCTAAGATAATGTATCGATGTTTATTAATTGTTACATTTTCCTATTTTTTGTTATGAAGCCGGCAGTTTTCTATTGAAAAATGTCAATTTAATCGATATTTAATTACTGTTAAAATTATAGAGGGTGTGTGTGTGTATAAAAAGTATAACTTAAATAACATGCTTTTATTCTTGGAAAAATTGTTTTCGATTTTTTTTTTGCAAAACGATAACAATTCTTTAAGAGAACCGTTTGTTCCCATCGCTCTGCATTTCCACGCCAAATGAAAAAGACCAATCGCCTTAATGCAAGGTTTCAAATCTTAAGTCTGTTAGATAAAAGAGCCACACGCTAACCCCGCGCCCAGCCCCTGACAGGCGAACAGCTGTTCACAGCTGTTCCGTTTCAAACAATTGACCTGAGGAAAACAAACACCTCACCCCCCCAACACCACTACAAATACAAGATAAGCAGCCATAACACGTTGTCACACATTATGCGCTGGTCGATCGGCGCAAGACTCCAGGGCAGAGCAAATAAGCACGGATACCCAAATTCTTACTTTTGATAAAACATTGCACATTTTTTAAAGCTTTAAATAAAATAAATGGAACGATGCATCGCACAGACTTTATCGCTACGTTATCTTAAAATGGAGACATCTATTTAAGACTCATAAGATAAATGAAAACAAATAATAGACATTGTTACAGAAACAAGTTTAAAAAAACACACTCAATATCACTGTTTAACAAAGAGTATAGCAATCGACTCCCCACTTTACCAGACATCAATTTAAAAATATAGTTGATTATATCTCGTAAGCTATTGGTTTTATAAAAATATATTTCAAATAAAAGTTTTCTATTTTTAATTGTTCTACAACTTTTCAATGATGAGTTATTTCGTATCTCAAATAGTTGCGGAGATATGATATAGTTGGAGATATCCACACATGTAAAGTAGGCCTACTCTTTAAGTCATTTTACCGGGAAAATTAGACGTACAATTTTATTTGAAATGTTAAACAGTCTAGACATGAGTTTTAATCAAATTTGAGCAGATTTTGATAAAATCGCTCTTTTCTCTTTTCCCACCTAGATAAAGAACCCTTAGGGTTGAATATCTAATACCAATAGATCCTCGGGGAAACCTTATGGAAACCGAGATAGTACCAAGTTTTAGCCTGATCGGTAAAATGGTTTCTGCTATAATCCGAGATGCATACATACAGGAAGAGACACACAGAAACACGGCATCAGGAAAACCACTTTTATCGGGTTCAGAGGGTCATGAAACCTCAAAATTCACAATAATTCATCTCTCGCCAGAAAATAAAAAATCAACATATCACGAATTAAACAAAATTGTTAATGATGTCAGATTCGACCTCGGCGCAGATGAGGGTACATTTTATATTGATTCTACCTGCCTCAATTAGTCTAATGAATGCGTGTGTTATAAAACGAAAAGCTTTTAGAAAAAGAAAAAAAAAATAGTAATGTAAAAATAATCATAGAAAGAAAGCTACAATATTTAATGTTGAAAGTAAAAATACGAGTAAGTTTTTTTTTATGTTTTCTGAACTTAGCACGATTTCCCATTTACTTTAGACTATTGTAAAAAATTTAGTTTAGTGTAAGTCCTTATATAAAAGAAAAAAATAGTCTAGAAAACGTGTAGACCTTGTTAGCGTCACGTGTATTAACATTTAATACACACCAATAATATTGTTTCGAGAGGGAAAGAAGTGGTACTCTCTTCTCACCTTATTTTTGGGGCTATTTGACGAGGGCATGGTTTCAGACATCCACGGTGCCCATGGATTACAAAGTTAAGTTGGGGTAAATTAATTTCAGAAAATACTAATCATTTTGACACTTTATTTTTTTGTTTATTCTGCTGAGCCGGCCATAATATATTAATTAACACATTGACAAGGGTTTTTCATTAGGCCATAAACTGTTTAACCATTTTAAACTGGTATGTTTCGATGAATCGATAGATTTCTAACCGACGGGAAAATATTATAAATATCTCTGCAATTTCTTAACAAAAATAGTGCATTGAAAAATCAAACATGAATGAGAAAAGCGAGTGCGTGGTTGAAGAGGTGAGAAGGTGAAACATCTTAAATCACAAGGAAAAGGAGAATTGTTTTTTGAATCCTTCTCCTTCCTAGGGATGTGGTATCGAAAGAAAAGTATCGAGAACATTAAGTATCGGTATCAAAATTTTAATCTGATTTTTTTTATCTAGTAATAATAATTTCAACTTTTGCCTCATAATTGTATTTTTATATTTATTTAAACAGTGAAAATTATAATGATTTGACCATATTATAGTATACTTACAGTAGCCCCACGGCTTCTTTGGTGCTGACTGACAGATCACAGCTGACTGTCAGAAATGACAGCTGCTAAACACATGTTTATGCAGATCATATAGTTCGGCGTAGGGATACATAATTTGGTCTGGTAGCTTTTTAAAGCCATCAGCTGTCAGCTGTGAGCTGTCAGTCAGCACCAAAGAAGTCATGGGGCTACTGTAAGTCTACCACGTCTATGCTGTGTGTTGGAACTTGTAAGGTATGATATATAGTATTGTATAGTGGATACTATAAAAGGTTTTACCATACCAGATAGAGTTCTTCTTGCTTGTTATACGGAAAATGACTGAGAATTGAGAAATAGTGTTATTTGTTCTTCCTCCACAGTCCAGTCTAGTAAAAATTTAATCCCAGCGTTAAAGAAGATAACGAAAAAGTTGTTTCTTTCGATACTGATTCGATACCAGAGTATGAGTACTAATATCAGTAAAAGTATCGGGAATATAGTATCGAGTATAAAAAATACTAGTATCGAAAGGAAAATATCGATGCTTTTTTCACATTCCAAACAGTCCTGCCTATTTATTCCCTGCTCAAGATTTAAATATATCAGCGCACCCCCCTTAATTTTTTTTACTAAAATATCCCTGATATGTACGTACCTCTCTTACTTTCTATTCTATTATATTTAATAGGTCAAAGTTCCAGGCCATAGATCCAGAGGTTCCGGGTTCGATCACCAGCGTTTTCAGATTTTCCTGTGAAGCAGTGGGTCTGGAACGGGATCAAACTCAGCCTCGTGAGGACAAATGAGGAACTACTTTGATAAATAAGTCGCAGCTCCGGTCTATAAAACTGAGATTTACCGCCGGAGAGTTCGTTGCAATGACCACATGACACCCTCAATCGACAGAAGTTGACACCGTAGAAGCAGTATAGCTCGAAGCGGGCTGACGCCCTATTTGGTTTTGCCGGTGACAGGAGGTTTGGTGTTCGAATTTAGGACCGAGTGCAAATAAGATCCTCCCCCCCCCCTAAACGGTTTCCCACTCTTCCTTCATTAAAATGTTGTTACATTTACTCCACATCATACCTTTCTCATCTTTATTCCAAGAACGCAATTAAATTGCTTATAGTTTGAACTCTAAGCAAGCTGCAGTGATAAAAATAATATGGACACATAACTATATACAGTCCAATTTTAATAAAAAGAACCTTATCTAACAACTAGAAAAGTTACTAATCTACTTTCACGTATTAATATGTTAAGTCAAGTGAACTATAGCTGTCTCTTTTGAAACATGATAACATATCATCAATATTTATAAAATAACAATAATATAATAGTAAAATTTTATCATTGTTGACCACAGAAAAAGTTTGCATTTTCTAATAGGTTCTTCCTACCAAGCTCCTACCATAGGTATAGACATAAACACGTAGGCCTACTTACACACACAAAACTAAAACTTAAATGTATTTAAGCTTAGTCAAGAAAAAATAGTTCGTTTATTAGATATTATTATCTTTTTTTCAATCATATTTAAAAACTGAATTATATATTCTTGACTTAGCTTATCTAAAGGTTCCTTGCTAAAATTTATAATGCTGGTATCGAACCATGATCCCATATATTAGGGATGAATGTCCGTAACCACTCTGCCACAGAGACGAGCACTTGATGCCTAAGAAGGTCTTCATGTTCCAGTGTTCGAATCTGGCCAGAGCTACAATGTACGGTTTAGGGCTTTAAGAAGACAGCACACAACTGGTTCAAAGTTCACTGCGAGCAGGACCCATCACTGATGGTCGCACGATCTAAGGTGTCGGGTTCACAAGAAGGTACGCTTTCAAATTTCGGCAGGATATATTGAGGGTGGGTTTCCACATTTGATTTATCACTGTGGTTTCGACATACACTGATGTGGGTGCACCTCCTCTTACTGCTTCACATCTTACTGCCCGTCCGGGTTAGAGACCTTAGGAAAAATTACACGAGTGAGTGGGGTAAAGAAAGGTTGAATTCTAGAAGAAATGTACTCGCATTAGTGTGGAAGAGTGAAAAATTATTTTGAAAAAAAAAAACTTCAGTACACCCGGTTGGGATTTGAACCACGACTGCTCTATCAGCGGCAAACCAGATAAGATGAAACCTACACCTTTGTCTACATGCCCACCGGCATGAGTTCTGCTAAGCTGTACTCTTCATTACGACACCATGGATTAAGCAGTTAATAGCCCTTGTGTTAAACGTACTAATAAAAAATTACAATACGGAGGTTCAAGGTGTTAGTAGCCCAAGACGCCTTAATTGCTTGATTAAAACAACAATAAAACTCTGTTTGCAGAAGACTATTTGTGCGCAAACACGTCGGGCATCTTGTTTACCGAGCCAGCGTGGTGGGCCGCAAAGGTGGCGCTGGATATTTCATAACCTCGTGACATTAAAGTGATAGTGAATACTAGCTAGTATTTTATTTCGCACCACGTTTTACTATCCGTTCGGGTTATACGCTACTAGCTAGTAATTCTGTGAACAGTAGACCTCGCATCCCCCTCATTGTGTGTATCGTTATTATACGAGTCTTTGACTTTCTAGTTGAAATTTCTCTTATAATAATTTTTCCCTGGATTTGAAGTTGTTATTTTTTCCTTGGTTAAACAATTAAACAGAAAACCAATTTATACTAACTACAATAATGCATTATATTTATAGAGGATAATAGTTGGTCACGTGTCTCAAGACGTCATCCTAACAATATATGTCCAATTAAAAACAAAAAAATTGGAATTTAAAATTTAAACCATTCGAGATGCGCTTTTATTTTAACTTAAAACCATGTGAGCGGCCCCCACAATGAAACAAATAAACAAAGTGAAAAACTGTGCAGCCCCCCCCCCCCCCCCCCC
>CABFOW010006235.1:5872-22104 GCA_902141385.1 Timema californicum | reverse complement strand
AACAAAAAAACAAAGGGAAAAACTGTGCAGCCCCCCCCCCCCCTCCACTATACATACATCATTTGGCCTGGTCTAAAAAATATATACCCCTGACAAATGTCGTTCAAACTGGTCCACACATTTGGAATTTATCGTGTAACAAATAGCCAGACAGATTTTTGAGTGGCCGCCGTATTGACACGGATAACAAGATCTAAAACCCCTGTACATACGTTGTTCGGCCTAGATTCAAAGAATGTTCCTGCCAAAATTCGTTTTAGTTGGTCCACCCATTTGATAATCATCGCAGAACAAGCACCCGGACAGAAAGACGGTTAGACAGATCAAATGATGAATAGTTAAGTTAAAACAGAACCTTGTTTGCTGCGTCAATTAGTACACGGGATATATTTGAATGGCAGGGCAGCAAAGAGCCAATTCTTATTCAGGTTTGCGGTTACTTCGTTGATGTGCTTGAGTGCCAGGCTGAACTATCTAGTGAAACAGGAGAAGGCTGCTTTTTCAGGAAATATGCCAACACTCGCCTGAAGATATTAAGATCTGAAGAAAATGTGCAAGCATTCGTTTGAAGATCAAAGAGGGTGTATTTTAATTAAATGCGCCAGAATTTGCCCAATCCATGAAAGGTGAAAGTATCTTAGGAACCAAAATCCACCCAGAGAGAAAAGGTTGAGGAACCACGAAGGCCTAGCAGAGAGAAAAAAACGTTCCAAATACATTGGATGAGGTATTAAAAGCTTTGAACTTCCAAGTCAATGGTTAAGCACGCGAGAGCTCACCCAACTAGGTCAATTTGTTGTTATTTTTTGTGCGCCACGTCTCAATATCCGTTTGGTCCAGCCGCATATTTGAGCTAAAGGAGTTAAGGCTGGGCGCGCACTTGGCGACCTGGCCGCGGCGGCCAATATTATTAGCAGTTGGTATAGGCGGCCAGAATCATCTGTATCGAAATGATCCCCGTAAGAAATCATAGCCACCACAATCACACTCCGTACAGCACCAATGACTGGCCACCGCGCCAAGTGCGCGCATACTGACCCTGTTTTATACAAATGAGGTGACTCGGACGACACCGACTGGCCACTGGCCGCGTGTGCGTCACTCGTGCCCTCGGCGGTCGCCGCGGCCAAGCGTGGCCGTTGGTCATTGGTCGCTAAGCCGCACACTTTCTATGGTTACTTTAGACCCCAGTGGTCGCTAAATGCGCGCACTTTCTATGGTTACTTTATACCCCGGTGGTAGCTAAATGCACGCACTCTCTATGGTTACTTTAGGCCCCAGTGGTAGCTAAATGCGCGCACTCTCTATGGTTA
Source organism: Timema californicum (assembly GCA_902141385.1). NCBI lineage: Eukaryota > Metazoa > Arthropoda > Insecta > Phasmatodea > Timematidae > Timema > Timema californicum. The sequence continues at coordinate 20,791 of CABFOW010006235.1, read as the reverse complement.
CTTTAGACCCCAGTGGTAGCTAAATGCGCGCACTCTCTATGGTTACTTTAGACCCCAGTGGTAGCTAAATGCACGCACTCTCTATGGTTACTTTAGACCCCAGTGGTAGCTAAATGCACGCACTCTCTATGGTTACTTTAGACCCCAGTGGTAGCTAAATGCACGCACTCTCTATGGTTACTTTAGACCCCAGTGGTAGCTAAATGCGCGCACTCTCTATGGTTACTTTAGACCCCAGTGGTAGTTAAATGCGCGCACTTTCTATGGTTACTTTAGACCCCAGTGGTCACTAAATGCACGCACGCTCTATAGTTACTTTATACCCCAGTGGTCGCTAAATGCGCACACTTTCTATAGTTACTTTATACCCCTGTGGTCGCTAAATGCGCACACTTTCTATGGTTACTTTAGACCCCAGTGGTCGCTAAATGCGCGCACTCTCTATAGTTACTTTATACCCCAGTGATCGTTAAATGCGCACACTTTCTATGGTTACTTTAGACCCCAGTGGTCGCTAAATGCACGCACTCTCTATAGTTACTTTATACCCCAGTGGTCGCTAAATGCGCACACTTTCTATAGTTACTTTATACCCCAGTGGTCGCTAAATGCGCACACTTTCTATGGTTACTTTATACCCCAGTGGTCGCTAAATGCACGCACTCTCTATGGTTACTTTAGACCCCAGTGGTCGCTAAATGCGCACACTTTCTATAGTTACTTTATACCCCAGTGGTCGCTAAATGCGCACACTTTCTATGGTTACTTTATACCCCAGTGGTCGCTAAATGCACGCACTCTCTATGGTTACTTTAGACCCCAGTGGTCGCTAAATGCGCACACTTTCTATAGTTACTTTATACCCCAGTGGTCGCTAAATGCGCACACTTTCTATGGTTACTTTATACCCCAGTGGTCGCTAAATGCACGCACTCTCTATGGTTACTTTAGACCCCAGTGGTCGCTAAATGCGCACACTTTCTATAGTTACTTTATACCCCAGTGGTCGCTAAATGCGCACACTTTCTATGGTTACTTTATACCCCAGTGGTCGCTAAATGCACGCACTCTCTATGGTTACTTTAGACCCCAGTGGTCGCTAAATGCGCACACTTTCTATAGTTACTTTATACCCCAGTGGTCGCTAAATGCGCACACTTTCTATGGTTACTTTAGACCCCAGTGGTCGCTAAATGCGCGCACTCTCTATGGTTACTTTAGACCCCGGTGGTCGCTAAATGCGCGCCCAGCCTAGGATGATAATGGAAATGAAAGTAGATTTTAGATTAAGTGTACTCATATTTGCGTAAAGAACGAGTTAAATAAAATATAGGAATAAACACCCTTAACACGCTTCCAGCAACGATTCGAGCCCCGACCTCCATACATCGGTAAACTAGAGCAGAGGTGGTTTACGCTGTATCCCATGTGCCCGCCAACGTGGGCCATCAAATTATTGATTTTGATCATTAAACTTTTAAAAAAAAAGAACGAATAATATATAGACCTACTAAATTTAAATATAACAGCCACAGCTTACCGTTTTATTTTCATAGGAAGCCCGTTATTTGAAAACTGGAAACTCATGTTGCCATGATGGCGGAAATAAAAACATTACTATTGCGATTATATTCTTAGTCCATTTAATCAATGATATAAAGAGAAAATATACAGAAATCAATAAGTTTTTGATAACTTCTTAATTAACAAATCAAATAAAACATATTTATAAAATGTGAAGTTTTTAGTGACTTTCATTCAACTTTGATGGCTGAAAGTGGGCTTCCTATATATAAAAAAAAAGGGTATACATAGACTGTTCTATTTAAATTTAGTATTAACTAGCTATAATCAATTATATTAAAGATGAAATCACGTTCTTTTTACATTTTTTTTTATAAATACTTACCATATAATCCAAGGGTAAATTATATTAAAAATTTTATTGTAGGAAAATAAATATCCCTATTGCACCCGGTTAGGAATCGAACACCCTACCTCCCGAGTTAAAGTAAAGTGCGTAAGATAAAGCCCACCTAACTCGGATGAGTAAACAGTTGCCACTCCCATTCCAATATGTGGCGTATTTGCTAAACAGATTAATATCGTAAATTTTCTTGAACAGGAACATGTCCAGTCCCCCCTTCCCCCCGAAACAAACCTTAGGTCAATTTTCCACCTTTCAGTTGCCCCTTTAATAAAACCTGATTAACCAGAATATTCTTTTCCGCGCTATAAGTAGTTTCTGATATTTTTATAGGAAATTTTGTGAACATGTGTGTTTGCTTAACTAGCTGACCTTTACATCTTATAGTCGCATTCCTTGTACACTCCTCGATTCCAAAAAGTGTCTGGCTTTTAAAGTGGGATTGAGAATTAAACTCCAGCCACATTTTGAAACCATCAGTGTACACTTAGTTTACCCTGAAATGTGACAGTCTTACCTTGACAGACTACAATATGGCCCTCTCTTATAAGCATTCCATAGGGTATTATGTCGTGGTAAGCTTACTGCCTTTCAAAGTAAACGTAGTGTACAGAATCTATACACAGGTTTACATTAAAAACAAAACTAAACAACTTTAAAAATAGTTTTTGATTTTTTTCAGGCACGACTTTTTAAAAAAAAGAGATAAAAAGTGTAAGCGTATAATCCGAACGGGTAGTAAAGACGCGATGCCAAATTAAAAAATATATATATAATAAAGTGTAGTTACCATCATGGGTGACTCGAATTGCGGAATAAAGTATACCTGTTAGACGGTCCACACGAATCGCGGAACAACCTGTAATCCCATTCAACTCCTAACCACTAACCTAACCTAGCCTAGCCTAACCTAATTTAACCCATCCTAACATAACCTAACCTCCATGTTCCATTTTGAACAGTTATTATGAATTTAATTTTTACTCCGCAGTTTGTGTAAGGGTATTACCGAGTTGTTCCGCAATTCGTGTGCAACCGAGTTAGTTGTTCCGCATTTCGTGTGCGCCCGAGCTAGTTGTTCTGCAATTCGTGTGTACCCGGATTAGTTGTTCCGCAATTTGTGTACACCCGGATTAGTTGTTCCGCATTTCGTGTGCGCCCGAGCTAGTTGTTCTGCAATTCGTGTGCGCCCGGATTAGTTGTTCTGCATTTCGTGTGTACCTGGATTATTTGTTCTGCATTTCATGTGCACCCGGATTAGTTGTTCCTCAATTCGTGTGTACTGATCAGCATGTGTGAGCTTAAAATCAGTCGCACTCCATTAGCTTACCCACAATGAGTGAAACTAGATATGTAGCCTCTTGTCCCTCCCTGCTCCACCCAACCGAGATTCGTATAAAAAACATATCAAAGGCGGTTGGTCAGCGTCTAACGCACAACTTTCCAAATATATTCTTGGTTTCCTTAATTGCTGGCCGCGCGCTCTAAGGCGTTAGATTCGAATTGATTGCACTTGATTGCCACTGACGAGGAGGTCGAGGCTCGAATCCCCACTGGATGCACATTCTGGTAGAGAAGAAACTTTTAGGAAATACAAACTTTTTTTGCTGTCAACATTGATAACATTTTACTATATTATTAATGTTATTTTATATATATTGATAAAATCGATCAAAAGTGACAATTGAAGATCACATGACTTGAAGTACATATAAGTGACAGCGACAGTAAATATATCAACTTTACACCTGTCAGATAAGGCCCTTTCTAAGGAGGTTGGACTGAAGAGATAAAGTTTATTACAGGGGTCAGAAAAAGGTCGATCGCGCAGCAATTTTCACTATACCGCCACGAAAAGGCAAGTTTACCCTACATCATTCCACTAAGGTACAGCTTATAAAATAGGGCCATAGTGTAAGCCATCAAGGTAAGACCACTACCTCGCTTGATTCCACTATGGTACAGCTTTTAAGATAGGGTCATAGTGTAGTCTGTCAAGGTAAGACTGCTATCTTTCAGGGTAAACAAAGAGTACATTTTATTTATTTAATATCATTTTATATATAGGCAGGGACATAAGTATCGGAGGAAATATTGATTTTATGGAATAAATACAAGATATATAGAAAAAAAAATTAAAAGTAGAGTATAGAAACGAAGGGTGATCACAGGGCCTTCGATAAATGTAAAAGTCGATCGGAGCCCCAAGGAGGTTGTCGACTCCTAGTTTAGTATATCTGGACTGAGGTCGTAGAGCGATAAACATCACCACCATTTCTTCAAGAGAACTGAAAATCGTTAATCCACCGACCCAGGACCTTCAAGAGATCGAGGAAATGATTATCCAGACTCACCAACGTCAGCATTCCTCTAAAAGTGTTATATCTACCCCCTTCCCACTATTTTATCCATGTTCCAAATTGATTCACTTTTCCTGACGATTTCTGGTAGCCAATTAATCGTGTTATAGGCCTACCTACTAAACGTTTATTTATTTAACTTGTAAATAAGGTAGAAATCACGTAGTAATAAATGTTTTATACTTTTAAGCAATTGCTGTTTATTATATTTTAACAATGTTTTTTATTTGCTACGGTGGCCACATGGCCTAAGGCGTCACTCTTGCAATAGACTAGACTGCCAATGACAGGGATATTGGGGTTCGAATCCCGGTCGGGTGTAGTGAGGGTGGTTTTCCCTCAATGGTTTTCTACTCTCATACGTAAATTCTGGTACACTTCCTCTAAATCCAAACTTCCTCATCCCTAGCACATTAGCGTAATTAGTACATATCCTTATAACCTGGACAGGTAGTAAGACGCGGCACTAAGAAAACAATGTTTTTATAAAAATAGGAAAAGGAGGGAATAAACAATATTATAATAATTTTAAAGAGCATTTTTGTAACTATAGCGAATTTTATTAAGGCTATAAACAAACTAATAAAAAAATACGCTTAACAATAATTTATTGTAACAATTTGAGTATAATTTATCTGATATTTTAAAAATTAAGTGATATAGAATACAGTGACTGAAAAAAATAGTTATTTATGTTTGTTTACTCTAAATATGTTTTCCTACATGCACTGCGTCTTAATTCCCGTCTGGGCTATCCATATATTTACACTAGTGGGGTAGAGCTGATAAAGATATAATTTAAAGTAAATGTATCCGCATTTGCGTTTAGGAACATTCAGGAAAGTCAGTACACCCAAAGAAGATTCGAACCTCGACCTCCTTATCACTGGAAAATCGGGCCATACGCCTTTTCTCACAAGCGCGTATGAAAGCAAGTTTAAAAATTAAGCTTATCAGATTGAACATGATCTTGAGAATTGAAGTAGGCGTGTTTTCCCTACCTTTGATTTCGACTGGACGCTTTGTAGCAGCGCTTCGCATCCGCTTTCATCATCCCCACTTAGCGTCGAGCAGCTGCTACAGTCGGATCCCTTCCTTTGCGGAGTCCTGAGTCCGTACTCCAGCAAAGGACCACAATAACTGATGTCGCTGATGTGGCTCACGCAGGAACTCACCGCACTGCACTCGGACGCCGACGAACCGTGTATCGGGTTTTTGTATCGCAGTTGTTCAATCTCCTCTAAGCTGACCGACGTAAAGAAAGGGACATCATCTGAATAATCACTCACGACGACGGAGGGCGTGCGCCATTGCCGGTAGGGAGGTGCACCCGATTCGTCATCGTCGGTAAGGAAGCTTTGAGTTGATTGTCGACGATGTTCGACGAGGGAGAGTCCCACTTCATCACTGAATTCGTCTCTGTTTGTGAGCGCGTCGATATTAACACCGAATTTCTGTCGGAACTCGAACCTACGACTGAACTCGTCCATCCCGTTACCATCAGCGTCAAAGGTGTCTTCAAAAGTGACGTCCTCCCGTAGGGCATCATAGGGTACGCCGTCATCTCGACTTACACTGCGACTTATAGAAATCAGTTCCTCGTCCTTGTCGTCAATGTCATCGTCCCAATTGTCCTCAGTCATCACACAGGATCCCTCACGACAGGTAGCTTGGTCCTCCCTGACGTCACAGTCCGCGCTCTGCCCGCCACCCCAACCTTCCCTGTGGAAAACATCGCAACCACCTCCATCATCCTCTTCGAGGCGCTCACTACAAGGATCTTTTTGTTTTACACGATGCCGACAGTTGTTTTCGGCCTCACACCAAAAGTTATCCCTTTCATTGAATCTATCCGTCTCATCCTTGTTACAAATTTCATCGACTATATAATGATTTAATATATTCTTACTCCAAGAAGAGTTTATATTGGAAAACTTCCCTTCTTTGTCCGTACAATTTTTTTCTCTCGACAAATCACCATTATCGGCATCGATAGAAAGTTTCGCTACTGATATAAAAGAACAGGTGCGTAGGTTATTGACCTCGTCACTCGGGGTTAGAACCACAGCGGAGTCCGAACTCTCACACCTGGCGTGACCTTGAGCCTCTTGGAGTTTATTTCCCCAGTCCCATCTCAAGCAGGTTTTGCTACCACACTTTCCTCCCACGTCTTCCTCACTGCTGCAAGGACTCAAGCTACTAGCACAGGAGCACCCCCCATGTGTCGGTGGCGCCAGAAAAACGCCTTCGTCTGACGCCGTGCTCGCGCAAGGACTTCTGCTACAGCACCTAGAGCGGACGTTGGGAAGATGTAAGGAACGTATATTAGGAACCGTCGGAGGAGTGGTGGAAGCATGTGACGCTGAGATCATTGAGTAACTTGATGGATTTACATTCTCTTGAAGACTTGTGGCTTCCTCGTCGCAGGTTTTTATATTAAATGCTAGATTGTGTTGCAACTTAAGACCGTCTATTTTTACCGTGTCGCCGCACTGTTTCATGTTGTTTTTATTAGACCCTAAACCGGCATCAACATGCGTTTGTTTGGAGCGTGTTTTTTGTGCCCGGCAACTTTCGTAATCTTCTTTTTTACGCTCCAGGCCGTCCTCACTCCTCGAGTACCCTCTTTGTTTTCGCGCTTCGTCTTCTCGAACACGTGTCTGACTTTCTCGACCAATCATCGCGCTGTACTTCTGGATAAGCGCCCCAACGCACGGGAAACTGTGCGACAGATACAATGGCTCTCCAGCTGTGCTGGTCGTCCCAGTGACCTCGCCCCTGGAAGCAACGTAGTGGGGTGCCGAAGTCCCAATGGTCACTGCACCCGTTCGCCTCTGCCTCTTTCTCTTGCAGTCGCCCGTTGTCGCATTCTGTTGTTTCCCCCGGTACTGGTTCAGCGGCACGCTGCCGGTGAGTTCCGCGTAACTGTGCCCTCCTGCCCCTCCACCTCTTCCGGCAGAGGCGTCAATGCCTTTCTTTGTTCCCTCCCGTTCCACCCCCCTTGTTGACATATCAGAGGAAGGGCAGCTACACAGCGATACCAGAGATGTCGAGTGGTAGTCGGCAGAACCATCACCACATACGTAGTTTAGATCTACGCTAATAGAGGCGCTGCTCAGCAGACTTTGCAGCGGCGCGGTACGGGAGTATACGGAGCTATCGCTGTCATAACACAAGTAATCAGTTCTACTCTTCCCGCCAGGAGCATTAACAGCGCTCGAATCTCCTTTTCCCACAGAGGCGCCCGCGATGTTGTTACGATGGTGAAGATAGTGGCCATGTAGTTTCTCGGAAAAATGCGAGCGCATCAGATGATTAATGTAACGTCGGTATGACCCCTTTGGGTAAGCAGTCTGTTCAAGTTGGTCAGAAGTAAAGAGTAAATCGGCGGCGTCTGGCGTCGTGGCACCCGGGTTTCCATGGTAGTGTTTCACGGGATGAAACGTAGTAGACGGCCATTGAGAAGGCGCATCTTCTTCCAGACGGCTGCTCCAAAATCCAGAAACCCTGGAAACAAAATGTAAATTGTTATACACGTTGTCAAAAAGCGGTAGCTATTAGTTTTATGCTTCGCGTTTTACTGCCGGACCATGCATATTTACACTAAGAGGTCGGCCTTAAATTACGTAAGGCTTTTTTTCGTGATTTTCGATCCCCACCCCTTTTCCCCTACGTAAGAGATCATAAGCTTTTCCGCCCCCCTACCCCCTTTCCAATCTTACATAATTTCTTACGATTTAGTAATTTAGATTAATTTAATTGTTTAGCTATTGTTAGACAAAGGATCGGTAATAAAGTGGGTGATATGAAATTTTAAAGTACTTTAATTGAAGTAAAACTTGGTTTAACGTATAAGTTTCAAATGAAATATACATTTGTGAAATTTTATTACTAATGTAGTATTTTTTTCTGCCAATTAAAAAAAAATAGATTTTGTCTCAAAAACATAAAATTGGTTAAAAAAAACTTTATGTAAGATGGATTCTGACCTGTCACCCCTCCCTTTCGTAAGAAAACAAAATAAATTTAAATTAACTTTAATTTATTTAATTATTGTAAGCTTCTAATACAATAAATGTGCTTTCCCCCACCACTCCCCCAAAAAAACCATTACGTAATTTAAGGACGGCACCTAATGGGGTAGAACTGATAAAAGGTAAAATTAAGGGCAACACTACCCACATTAACACAGAGGGAAATAGAGAAAACCTTTTTGGGGGGAAAAGACCATTAACACACTCGACCGGGATTCAAGCCCAATTCTACCGTCAGTGACAATCCGGTTTGTTAGGAGAGTGACAGTTTAGGCTATGCAACAGGTGTCGGTGGGCACGCAGTCTAAATATCAAGGAGGAGGTAGGGGTTTGAATTTCGGCTGGGTGTATTGCGGGTGTTTTTCCCTAAATAGTTTCCCAACCTCCCTTCACGCAAATGCGGATGCATACATTTCTTATGTAATACTTTCCTCGTCCCCACCACATTTGCATAATAATTTATATATATATATATCCCATTCGACACCTTATCTCAGTCGGTTGCGTATCTGCTTATTGGGTTAAGAGTACCGGATTCGATTCCCGGCAAGGCCAAAATTTATCATATATGAAAATATGGGTTTAGCCTTTCACATTGATGAATTAACCGCTGGGGGTCTGGATGCTGTGCCTGTCCTTGTCTTACGTTAGATTATATAGGCATATGAATCTACGACAGGCCTAACAAGCCGGCAGTGGAAAATAAAATAATTGACTAAAAAACTGACTCAGTCCATAGGCTGGAAACAATAATGGGTGTAAAATGCGTACGACCTGTACGTGTGATGAAACGTGGCGAAAAAAATAAATACGCGACAAATAGTCCCAACGACATTATTTGTACCCCTTAGGTGGATGGCTACCTGAGCAGGATCTACTAATGTCTTTAAATTATTTGCTATGCGATAAAGGATGCCACTTGATGAGACGGTGTACCAGGCTTCAGTTTTAAATTAATTTAGGTGAATTTAATTTAATTAGTGTGTAAGATGCTTCTAATATGCAAGGTAACGTCGCAAAGGAGAATGGCAATGGTAGTGGAGCGTTTCAAGTATTTGAAATCTAACTTAACCTGACCTAACTTAAACTTATCTGACCTAACTCACCATTTAGCTTACACTGACTGAAATGCTGATGTTCTCTCAACTATCTACTGTCCAGTAATGAGCCTTGCTTGCACATATTATCTCGGTTATTTTTAGGCTAAATAGATAGAAGTGGTACCATTTGTCGCTTTGTAAATATTTTAAAGTCATTAGTAGACCCTTTTCAGGTAGGGTGGTACTAAATGTCACGAAAAACCGAGTGGTACGAAATTTTGCTGGTACCATTTGTCGGTACACCGCCAAAAATAATAGACGATCACCTATGCACGTCTGTAGTTGTTTCTTTTTACCGCGTCTTACTACCTGTTAAACTTATAAGCATGTAGTTATTATTAATAGGCCTGTATTTCTAGAAATTGACTAACAAAAAGTAAGCATCATAAAAAAAATACATGAACGAATAGAGAACATTAAAGTTATCTAATTAACATTTAAAGTAAACGTTTTATTGACCTCTTTTAAAAATAAAATAAAACATTCACCACATCAATGACGTAAATGTCTGTTCAATCTGTTTTCTCATAAATAAGAAGCGTTGTTGCTGACAGACGCATACATAATCATAGCTCTAATATCGCGGCGGCTTTCAAGCGCATTTGCAGCAGATCCTTCCGTGCCGACAGGGTTGATGGGGATATTAGCGGGGTTTGACCCCTCTTATTATGTATTACTCTTCCTTAACATGTCCTGTTAAGGTGCGGCAAAGGATAGCGCAAGTATGTTTACAGTTTTTATAGAATATAATTTTTTTGGCAAAAGTAGATCAAATATTTCTCCAGTAGCAACATAGAGTCTAGTTTTCTGAACATGCTAATAGCAACATATCTTGAATATCTGTCAAGGGTGTCCTAGAATTTTGTCAAAACTTTTTCTCGTTATTTAAAAAGTTTTGACAAAATTCCAGGACACCCTTGACAGATATTCAAGATCTGTTGATATTAGCATGTGCAGAAAACTAAACTCTATGTTGCTACTGGAGAAATATTTTATCTATTTTGGCCAAAAAAATGGAATGCTATGAAAATTGTAAAATTATTCGTGCTCCCTTTTGCCGCACCTTAGGCTTTTTGTTGTTTTTTCTATGATTTTCGACCACCCTCCCCTTACCCCTTCGTAAGTGATGGTAAGATTTCCCATCACACCCCTCCGCCCTTCATCTTATGTATTTTCTTTTTACGATTTGAGTAATTAGATTATTTTTAAGGATTATTAACAAAGCGAGTGATAGGAAATTTTATATTACTTTAATTGCACTAAAATTAGCTGTAGGGCTGGGCTCATATTCATGCATAACTAATAGCGAATAGATTAACAAACCCCTCCTTCACCTCTGACAAGACATCTTGTGAATGTGGGGAATGCCAGGCCTCCACCGTGGTTCGGATTCCACGTTAAACTGTAGGTCCTCCATTTAATCTCACAATCACCCTACCATTACACATTAGCGTAAGTGCGTATAACCCGAACGGGTAGTAAGACGCGGTGCTAATAATAATAATAATAATAATAATAATAATAATAATAATAGCGAATAGAGTACATAGTGCGCAAAACGTTGAAATAAATTATTTTCAATTAGATCGTTTATAATCAATACATAATGAATAGTGTACAATGCATAAAATTGATCTAACTTTAAACTTCTTGTGCGTTATGTATGAAGTGTAGTGAAAATAATGATTGAGCTTGAAACGTATCAACCAATAAGAATGCGTGAAGAGGATGTATAAAATTAAATACCAGTATTTAAGCAGAAGAAAATGATTATTTTCTATGTTTGAAATGCCTTGTGGTAGCCATACTTTTTGCTATTCACGAATTTTATATTTTGTATTAGCGTCAATGACCCTGATTGTCTCTATGATTGAAAATAAGGAAAAAGTATTTTAAAAAAATTCTTTGTTATTTAGAAGTAGCTCTACTATAATATTCATGACAGTAATAAAATCGAAAACTAATAAAAATCTAATATGACAAAACTTAAATTACAGACAAAGCAGACAATAATTAAGTTAAATTCAAGTTTCAAAAGATACAGCTTAGTTAACGTTGGTTCTCGAATGAACCCTTTATTTAAATATTTATAGGCACATTAGCTAGTAGTAAAAATAGTTTAGGGAATTTTCACTTAATAAAAGACAATAAATTCAAGCCAGATGTTGTGCACTACGTTTCATTATAAACCGATGTATTTTTCTTATGTACGCTCTATCTACACTGTATACACTATAATTACTATTAGTCATGCCTCGGTGGCGTAGTTGGCTAACGCGCTGGTCGTGTTGAGCTGCTCGACTGCAGAGGACGGGGAGATCGAGGTTCGAATCTAGGTCGGGTGAACTAGGGGTGGTTTTTTCTAAATGGTTTTCCACTCCCCCTACACGCAAATGCGGGTTCACTTCCTCTAATTCAACCTTCTCTAATTCCTAATCCATTAGCGTAATTAGTACTTAAAGCGTATAACCCGAACGGGTAGTAAGACGCGGTGCTAAATAATATTAGTCATGCGTTATGCACGAATATAAACCCAGCCTTCCATAACATAAAGTAAAGTGAAATTTTATAATTAATATATATTCTGTTAAAAACAATTGATTTTGTTTCACCGTTAACATTGCTAAAAAAAGTTATGTAAGATGATTCTGAACCCACCACCCCTTCCCAACCGCCCCCCGCTCTCGTAAGAAAGCGTAGGCCAATACTGAACTCCACCGTGGTTCGGATTCCACGTTAAACTGTAGGTCCTCCATTTCATCTCACAATCACCCTACCATTACACATTAGTGTAAGTGCGTATAATCCGAACGGATAGTAAGACGTGGTGCTAATAATAATAATAATAATAATAATAATAATAATAATAATAATAATAATAATAAAATTTTAGTTACTTCAAAATGGATTCTATGTTTAGAAGAAAAAAAATCCTGCTGGGAGACTTCTCAGCAAGCTAACCCTTTAAAAGTTTTATTTTAATAAATAACTGGTTGAAGCACCCGCGCGTTGCCAGTGACAGCAAAACTCTTTATTTTTTTAATATTGCTTTGCTTCCGACAAGATCAATTGGATAAAATTGTGTCTTCAACGTGCACATGTTCGTGCACAGAGAAGGGCTACTAATTTTTTAAATGTCAGACCTTTGGGTGCGGTACATTTCACGCAATGCCCATGACAAACAAACTCTTCAATAAATTATCTAAAATAGTTAATTTAGAACATTATATAGAAGTGAGGATATTAAAGAAACCATAAACAGTTATATATAGACAATGATGAGTGAGGTAGTTAATGCGTTTTAGAATACCAGGCGGAAACGGAACTCCGAATTACATAACAGCAATGTAATTCCATACATAAAGTTTTAAGGAAGATCCTAATGAGAAATACGCAATGTTTTTTAATTCAGCAATTTCATTCTTACCACATAAATAAGGTAACTATACAATGAAATGTTACGACTTTCCTTCAGCCAATGATACAACTAAAGACCCGCTTCGGTGACCGCATGTTTTAAGCCACAGTAGACTAAATTTCTGATGACGGGGAGATCGAGATTCGAACCTCGATCGGATGTACTGGGGTGGGGGGTTCCTGAAGGTTTTTCTACTCTCCCTCTAAGCAAATACGGGTACACTTCCCCTAAATATAGTCTTCATCATCTCTAAGACCATTAGCAATTAGTACAACGATAGACAGTGTTTTTATGATATATTCTTTTAAAATAAATGTTCCAACGATTCGGTGCAAAATTAAATAGTGTTGCTCTTTACATGTTTTCAGGAGGTGCTAAAAAATATTTTATTTTAATAAATATACAGTTAGTAAAATAAAGTTGAAATTTAATAGTCAGATTTCCACAAAAAAAAGTTTATCTGAAATTATCTATAAAATAGTTTGTTTAGAATAAAAGTTTCACAATAAAATATCTATTATAATGATTATATTGGAGCAGGAAGATTTGATACAGGGTCCTGGTTGTTGTGTGGATTATCGTCTGGAACTGTCATTTCGTAGATGTTGGCAAGACGAGAGTCTGGAGGCTGAAGACAACCGCTGTGTTTTGCTTAAATGATCAGTATTTCCTTAAAGATGGTGTTTTTGGTGTCAACTGCTCGATGAACGTAGCGAGTACGGAGTTTAAGTAAATGGGATCAGATTTGTAGGTAATCAAATCTTAGAGTTGGGGTACAGGACTCGGTAACCTTATTCGATATGCCAAACGAATGGCGTGTCTTTCTAGAACTTGTAGCATTTAATAAATGTCATTTGGGGCTGATATCCATGAAATATGACCATATGCCATAGCGGGAGAGAATGGGGATAGCATATTTTGTTTTTACGTTTTTTAAGTCTTCGGAGATAGACCCCATGTTGTTCCTATAGGTCTTTTTAACAAATTAAGGCGGTGTAAAACATCAGCACATAGACCTACTCTTTTTTTTTGGACAAATGTAGGTATTTTAAAGTTAGATTCAATATCAATTTATAATTTTCATCAATAATATTAAACTGAGATGAGTCTCGGTAAGATTGAAATTTGTGTTTAGTTGGTCCAAAGAGTATGACTTGAGTTTTTGTCACATTTATTGAAAGATGTTAACTTCCACACCACTCTCTCAATTTGTCAATAATGTTTGTCTTTGTAGTAATTCGTTTATTGTTGAAATTTTTCACAGGTCACCAGAAATGTTGTATGATCCGCATTCTGAAAACTATGGATTTTGTTGTTCAGAGTTATGGGTATGTTAGTAATATATAATACGGTGACCTGGTGGTCTAGGGGTAAGGTGTCAGACTTCTGTGCTGGGTTCCGAGGTTCACTCCTCGGTCCCGACACAGATTTATCCGATTACCAAACCCTTCCTTCACCTCTGACAAGACATTTTGTAAATGTGGGGAATGCCAGGCCTCCACAGTGGTTCGGATTCCACGTTAAACTGTAGGTCCTCAATTTCATCTCCCAATCACCCTACCATTACATATTAGCGTAAGTGCGTACAGCCCGATCGGGTAGTAAGACGCGGAGCTAATAATAATAGTAATATATATTACAGTATGTACGTATAATAGAGAAGAGTAACTGGCCCTTGCCAGCGACTTTGTGCTCCATTGCACCCGGGCGGGAATGGGCCCCAGATTTCCGGGTGATGCACGCGGCCATACTCCCGCTCGAACGTACATACAAACCATTCGTCCCGACGTCATGTGACGACGACATCCCGTCACCAGGGGTGCTATTATATGTTTAACAAAATAATGTTCGTTTGGACTGATTCATCAATCCAACACGTACCTAGATTATTAGATAATCTACCAATACTAAGCTATCTTGCGGGTGGAAGGTCAACTACTACACTCTAAACGAGACCCGCGTACCCCCCCACTTGAGTTAATAACATAACAAGGTCACTGCCAAGACTGTTGACGTCATAGTGAGATAACTATTTATTTTAGGATCCGCCCCCCCCCCCCCCCCCCCCCCCCCCACCCCC
>CABFOW010006234.1:21948-34103 GCA_902141385.1 Timema californicum | reverse complement strand
GTTCACCCGACCGAGATTCGAACCTCGATATCCCCGTCCTCAGCAGTAGAGCTCAACACGACAAGCGCGTTAGCCAACTACGAGCCACCGAGGTGGGTAATAATAATAATAATAATAATAATAATAATAATAATAATAATAATAACAAAAGGCTAGGCGATTAGCCGTTGACTAGTTAGTGGTTTGTGATGACACATTCACATGGCTTTGGGGATATCTAATTGCTTTAGATTAATTAGACTTGAAACAAAGACTGAAACCGGTAAAATTTTGGAAACAGCACATCACTAATTTTTAATAATATTACTATAATTTTTTTTTTTAAGATTTCTTTATTCTAATAATAATAATTGTACATTTTGTCTAAACTCTGAAACATTTTAAACAACAACAATAAATATATTTGGAGATCATGTAGAGTTTAATACTGACAGAAAATACCACAAATTATTCTTTTTCTGATTGTCTACATAAACTAAAAATTTAAATGACATGGATTTTTTATGTTCCAATCTACACAATTGTTCAAGTAACATGATATTGGTAAAGCAAAGATATGTTCTTCTATAGGCTTGCATTTGGTCATACTTTGATATAGATTACATTTTATGTTCAGATGTTGACTTTCTCACTCTCTCTCTCTCTATTTTATGTATATTCGAACAAGCTTTAATGTTTCAAACTAAAATTTAAATCATTTCAATTAAATACACACTTTTAAGGTGTTTGTAATTATACTTTTATTTTTCTAGTAAAATAATTGACATTTACATTATATTTATTTATTCTCTTCGGCCCTAGTGAAAAGTGTTACGAAAGAGTGCGTTACTATTATAATTCTGAAAGATACTTTAAGGGAACATGAGATCGTGATTTTTATTACAATAATTACTATAAGTACAGTATCCTTAGAGAGAACATATAATTTTTAATTAACAATCTAAATAGAAAATTGTGTTTACCGAAAGTTTAAATACCTACATCAATGTTACTTGATAGCTTCGAAATAAAAATAAATATTGATAAAATTATAAAATGAATATATGAATAAATTATTAATAGATAACTAAACAATATACATCAATTAATTTTTTAAACAAATCAATATTTGCATAATAGACTCGCCCTGGGCTATATTAACTTGTCTCAAAGATATATTATTATAACTAAAATGCCAGATGGGTTTAAAGTAAAATATTCTAAATATTTTGGGCGTATTAAAACAAATATTTTCAAAATACCACCGCAAAATGAATATAAATATAATCACATTAAACTTGGAAATATAATAGTTGGAGAACCTATTTATAATTGGACCACTCACTTTAAGTTAATACTTAATACTTAAATAACACGAAAACGTTCAGTTACTTTCAATGATAAAAAAAATACTATGTATTTTCAAAATAAATAAAATAAATAAGTAATATTCGAGCTTACAAAAATAAATGAGATCATTATACATTTTTTTTGTAATAACATTCACAATAATCTTATCCTGAAGGTAATTTATAAAGTGAAGACAGCGTCGCTGAGAATGGCGGGTTGCTAGACAGAGGAGACAAGGGGCACGGATTGAAGCTGTGGACTATGCGGAACTTAAGAAGACTCGTCCACGTTGCGTCGCCTCCTGCCGGGACCCCCTGCGTAGTTGGCCGCGGCCAGACCCATCAGGTGCTTTGCCGCCTGGGAGCCGGAGAAACCACGGCTGAGGCCAAGGTCCAGACCGCGCTTTGAGCTGTAACAAACACCACATGGATATGAACCCAGGTCTTGGAGCTGTAACAAACACCACAGGGATATGAACCCAGGTGTAGACCACGCTTTGAGCTGTAACAAACACCACAGGGATATGAACCCAGGTCTTGGAGCTGTAACAAACACCACATGGATATGAACCCAGGTCTTGGAGCTGTAACAAACACCACAGGGATATGAACCCAGGCCTTGGAGCTGTAACAAACACCACAGGGATATGAACCCAGGTCTTGGAGCTGTAACAAACACCACAGGGATATGAACCCAGGTCTTGGAGCTGTAACAAACACCACAGGGATATTAACCCAGGTCCAGACCACGCTTTGAGCTGTAACAAACACCACAGGGATATGAACCCAGGTCTTGGAGCTGTAACAAACACCACAGGGATGTGAACCCAGGTCTTGGAGCTGTAACAAACACCACAAGGATATGAACCCAGGTCTTGGAGCTGTAACAAACACCACAGGGATGTGAACCAACGTCCAGACCACGCTTTGAGCTGTAACATTAATATTTTTTAATATTATTATTATTAGCAGCACTGTGTCTTACTACCCGTTCGGGTTATACGCACTTACACTGATGTGTAATGGTAGGGTGATTGTGAGATGAAATGGAGGACCTACAGTTTAACGTGGAATCCGAACCACGGTGGAGGCCTGGCATTCCCCACATTCACAAGATGTCTTGTCAGAGGTGAAGGAAGGGTTTGGTAATCAGATAAATCTGTGCCGGGACCGAGAATTGAACCCCGGCCGCCAGCATAGAAGTCTGACACCTTACCCCCTAGACCACCAGGTCACCATTCCATAATAATAATAATAATTGTTCTCTATATTATTATGATCCACATTAATCAATATAAACAAGCTAGCATTTACTTTTAAAACAACTCTAGTTAATTTAATTTCTTTATAAATTAGTCTAAAGTAATACTCTTTACTGAATTACTGGACTGGAAATGACGTAGTTTTTGTTCGGAGCATATTTTAACAGACTGTTTAATATCATTATTTGGTTTTAATATCAGTTGGCTTGTTTGTTAGTTGAAACTTCCCTCTGGCGATGTTGTGTAAGTGACATAATTGAAAAAAGAGAATGGAAGGCAAGAATAAAGAAGAAGAACGAACGTAAATGGTATTGTGTTACGACAGTTTTAAATTACGTTCACGATTGAAAACACGCGAGCATTAGCATTTTGTTGAAACTTCACTGAACCGATTAGAAAGAAAACTGACAGTTTTATGGGGTTTTGTGAACGTTAAATGATTGCCCGATATCACTACCATTAATTAATAGCAAATAGCAATTCGTATCATAGCCGGCCATTAGTGAAATAAACTAATTATTCATAGGTGACCTGGCGGTCTAGGGGTAAGGTGTCAGACTTCTGTGCTGGGGGTCCGGGGTTCAATCCTCGGTCCCGGCACAGATTTATCTGATTACCAAACCCTTCCTTCACCTCTGACAAGACATCTTGTGAATGTGGGGAATGCCAGTCCTCCACCGTGGTTCGGATTCCACGTTAAACTGTATGTCCTCCATTTCATCTCACAATCACCCTACCATTACACATTAGCGTAAGTGCGTATAACCCGAACGGGTAGTAAGACCCGGTGTTAATAATAATAATAATAATAATAATAATAATAATAATAATATAGTATTTTGTTTGTGGAAAGTCATAGTAAAAATACAAGGAATTATTGGTATACACCACGTCTTACTACCCATCCGGTGCAGCCGCGTTTAATTGTATTAGTGATACAGGGAAGAGTAATGTAGAATTTGGAGGAAATGCACACACAATTGACTAGAAGGAAAGTGGTAAATGATTTAGGTGGATTAACATCTTCTTTAATACAGCGGGATTCAAAGCCCGGCCTCTCTTTCACTAGCAAACCAAACTAGATTTATCTTATACGTGGATAAAGATCATCAACAATTACATCTATAAAGTTTTTTTTTAAACCTGAATGACAGTTGAAAAATCATATGTTTAGATTTTGGGTTGCCAACACTTGCACAAGCTCATTGATTAGTTATAAATGATGAGTTTAAATTTTGTGTTATAATTTACATTTAAAATAACATAAACTAAAATTTTCTCACGCTATTTCCTTAAGTTTAATAATTTATTCTTATCCAATCAGAAACAATATTTGAAACATAATTAAAAGTACTTATTATTCGTTTTGGAATGTTATCTATAGTGTGTAATATAGTTTATACATTAATACCTTTTAATACTGGTATCCTATTTACTTGGAAGAGAGAAAATAATTGTCATTTTTTATACACAATAAATCATTTTATTATTATTGTATTGTGTTTTGAAATATTTAATCGAATCACATATTTTTATCCACTGCGTGGGAGCTTGTTTACGTCATGATCAATCACATGGTATACATTTCAGTCACCATTTTAAAGCAATATTTGTTAGAACTTTTGTAAAAGTGGTGTGAATAATAATTTTTGAAGGGGAATAAAACTATAAATAAACTTTGTGTCGGACCTCAAATAAATATATAAATAATATTGGCCTAAATTACTGTGGTTAACTAATACATTCCTACATTACCGTATGTTTTCAAATTACAATATCCAAAGTGACTGATGTCGGACGTTGGCGTAGGGATACATTATGGACTATTTCTAGTAGATTTTTGAGCTGTCATCCAAGTAAACTCGAGTGGTGAACGTACTTTAACTAGTATGAAACACTTGATGGATTACAGTATGGCCCTATCTTATAAAATAGATCATAGCGGAATAATTCAAGGTAAGTATGTTACCTTACATGGTAGAAAAAAAAAGGCACGACTTTAAATGCACCCAGGCGGGATTCTAATTCCGACCAAGTATTATTATTATTACTATTAGCACCGTGTCTTACTACCCGTTCGGGTTATACGCACTTACGCTAATGTGTAATGGTAGGGTGATTGTGAGATGAAATGGAGGATCTACAGTTTAACGTGGGATCCGAACCACGGTGGAGGCCTGGCATTCCCCACATGTCTTGTCAGAGGTGAAGGAAGGGTTTGGTAATCAGATAACTATGCCGGGAGTGAGTATTGAACCCCGGCCACCAGCACAGAAGTCTGACACCTTACCCCTAGACCGCCAGGTCACCAATTTCTTATTAAATGAATAATAATAATAATAATAATAATAATAATAATAATAAATAGTGGTAGTGTTAGTAGTAGTAAGAAACACCTTCACCGCAAACCACCATTGCAGAAAATTTCCCGGAAAATGTTCATCTTTAATTATGGTTCAGGGCTATTATAATATAGAGATGGATAGCAAGTAAACATGTTTTTTTTAAAGTTATTTGAATTAATTTAATTTTTGAAATATAATTAAATCTAAAATACAAGTGACTTAGAACACTACCGATACAGCAACTCATAGAACGTGTAGACGCTCACTTGACGCTGGCACACCGACGCCAGTCTAGCCTCCCTCATTGGTTTAAAAGACTCCCGCCGCAGCGCTAGCACAGAGTAATGTTGTCTTTATTGGTGTAACCCACTTTACGATTGGACTGCAGACCTTTTACCTTCTTCGGGATAAAAAAAACAACAAGAGACCACACAATCTTTTAAAGCTCGTTTATTGTTTAGAGTGCCACAAATAAATAAAACATTTAAAATAATATATATTTGATAGTGGTTAGTTAAAAGGTATTTCTATATCATCAATATGATTCATCGGAAATGAACTTCTAGATTTAAAAGGGCATGTGATTAGGGACTGGTGACCCAATTAAGATTAGAGCAATATCAGCAGGCCCAGCCGGTATTCGAACTATAAACTTCCCATCAACAGAAGACTAGACTAACCCACATCGATGGGCATTCTGACTAAATCTTTGGTTCATTTAGATTTGTTTGATGGTGACGTGGATATCTAGGTTCAAATCCTGACTGGTTGTTCTGAGGCTGTGTTTTTCTTAGTGATTTTCCTCTCTCCTCCCATGTCATATACATACATATAAATGGATATTTTACATATTACTAAAAAAAATACAATTAAATTTATCTTAGTTAAAACACGACTAGCACTTTAAAAATGAGGGAAAAAAACAGATGATTTCAAATGTTATTTTCTCATATATTCGGGTATTTTCCTATCCAGGCGTGTACAGGGTGTCCAGAACACAAAGGAGAAATGTTCTGATATGTGTCCAACTAAAGGAGATATATTTCGATATATGTGTCAAAACAAAGGAGATATATTTCAATAGCTGTGTTCAACTAACGGAGATATGTTTCAATAGCTGTATCCAACAAGAGGAGATATGTTTCAATAGCTATGTCCAACCAAAGGAGATATGTTTCAATAGCTATGTCCAACCAAAGGAGATATGTTTCAATAGCTATGTCCAACCAAAGGAGATATGTTTCAATAGCTATGTCCAACCAAAGGAGATATGTTTCAATAGCTATGTCCAACCAAAGGAGATATGTTTCAATATGTGTTTCCAACTAAGGTACGACATTATCTAAAATAATCATGTTTTCATACAGCTATCTACAACTTTAAATAATTTGTTTAAAAATAAATCTCACTTATTGTAGTAACAATTTTACTAACGTTCATAAAAGATTCATGAGAGTTAGAAATATCCCGCACCGCTCTCGGCCGTTAAATAGAAACTGTGAATGTTGTCTAATTCAGCTACAGCCCCGCCGCGGGTCCCAGTGGACAAGGGACAAGCGTTCCTGGTCGAACCCACATGGCGACCATCAGAATGAGGATGTGAGTAGTTGCCACTAAGGACCTACTGAACACGAGGCCAGCGCATGGCCGGCCGGCCTACGTCCGAACCGTGGCAAAGCGTCAAGCGCTTCGGAACTCGAATGTGATACTACCCGGTTATTCGGGTTTAGGACTACCCTAGTACTTCCTACTGTGGAGCTGGACACATCACCGGTAGTACTCGATACGTCATCACCGTTGCACCGGAGCGACAAATAGTACCAGTCATGAATATGTTTGCAATCACGTCATGGGGGATAACTTGCCGTTCAAACTACAGTAGCCGCGTGGCTTCTTTGGTGCTGACTGACAGCTTTGAAAAGTTACCAGACCAAATTATGAATTCCTACGCCGAACCAAATGATCTGCAAAAACATGTTTTTAGCAACTGTCACTTCTGACAGTCAAAATTTAGGTATTTACCTAAATGTTGACTGTCAGAAGTCAGCTGTGAGCTGTCAGTCAGCACCAAAGAAGCCACGGGGCTACTGTAGGATCATGACATTGACGTGGTGCTAATAATAATAATAATAATAATAATAATAATTATAACAACACAGCCAGCCAATATTTTGGCTCCAACCTTACTCTCCTTGGTAAACAAAAGTATATGAGCCCGACGTTCAGTCCACCAAACCACCCGTGCGGTTGGACTATCCTGGATAAAAGTGAACAACTGTTTTAATCGTAAAGCTGTCGACATATTTTTTCTCTCTTGTAGAGTGGTTTCTCCTTTCTAATTTAACCCAAGTATTAAAAAAATAATTAATTGCATAGCTTAAATTAATTTTGTTAATTTTTATACCACTAAAATTACAAATTATTATGAAGTTAATTGAGGCAAATATTCCCCCCCCCCTGTTGCTGAGGACGGGGAGATCAAGGTTCGAATCTCGGTCGGATAAACTGGGGAGTGGGTTTTTCCTAAATGGTTTTCCACTCACTCTCAACGCAAAATGACGTGGGTTCACTTCCTCTAATTCAACCTTCCTAATTGCATGATCCATTGGCGCGATTAGTACTTAAAGCGTATAACCCGAACGGGTAGTAAGACGCGGTGCTAAATAACAATAATAATTTCTCCCCTGCTTGAAGTACATTTTATATGTATGGGCGAAGGTACAAGAAAGAAGGCTTGAAACAAACAAAAGGAAATGAATACAATATGGCTTTAGCTTTTACAATGAAGATATTAACACATTTAACACTTTACACTGCTGCCTCTGGACAAATAAAAACTATTGCTACCGTCTATTCTCTCGACTTAGGTTCTATTCCACCGGAATTCATCAGGAGAGCTTGTGAAACGTGAAATGCAACTCACTAAAAAAGAGGAACTAATTATTTTTTAAAGTGAAAAAAAAGAAGGAAAGATTAAAATTAAGACCTAGGCTAATTGTAATAAAGTCTTCAAACATCAAGCATGAAATTAAATATATATATATATATTTAAATAAAAAAAGTAAATTGGATAAGTATATTATTTAGATATCAGATACATTTCTGAGTGAAACCATTTGTGTTTAATAAGTTGCATCTAACGCCCAATCAGAGTCTTTGGCAGTTATTTGGACGCTTAAAAGTTTCGTTTAGGAAAATATATTTAATAATGATTAAGTTGTATATGGTTTGGAAGTCACAATCAAATTAATCTACCACTTTTTTGATTGCGTCTTTCTAACTTCCCGTTCATGATATATTATTATTATTATTATTAGCACCGCGTCTTACTATCCGTTCGGGTTATACTCACGATAATGTGTAATGGTAGGGTGATTGTGAGATGAAATGGAGGACACACAGTTTAACGTGGGATCCGAACCACGGTGGGGAGGCCTGGCATTCCCCTTCATGATATACTCACTACCTATATTAGTGGAGTAGGAATGAGGTATAATTTAGAGTAAATACACCAGCATTTGCGTGGAGGGAGAGAGGAGAAGTATTTAGAAAATATCACTCTTAGTACATTCGAATGGGATTTGAACCTCATTCCTTGTAACCGGCGCACCAGATACTACCCGCTCAACATTCTCACCGATGCAGGTAAATTACAGTTATTTATATATTTATCTGAGGTATTTAAAGTGCAGTTTCTGAACCTACTGCTGATTGTATCAGAACACGAGAATTTCCGTGAGCGAGAGCGAAAAGGGCCTCCTAATTTTTTCCCGAGAAAGGTGTTTTTTCATAAAACTTTCTAGGGTTCCTTTACATCCCACAGTCGACATGGGACGGACGGCTTCACTTACCCTCCGAAGGAAGTTGTGCAACGGATTTTTTTTTATCGTTTAAGAAAAATCCGTTGAACCCGGATGGGTTTGAACTAACTATCATCGGATTCTGAGGCTAGCACTCTTACCCCAAGACCACAGAAGTCAACAGGTTATATATTATTATTATTATTATTATCATTAGCACCGCGTCTTACTACCCGTTCGGGTTATACGCACTTACGCTAATGTGTAATGGTAGGGTGATTGTGAGATGAAATGGAGGACCTACAGCTTAACGTGGAATCCGAACCACGGTGGAGGCCTGGCATTCCGCACATTCACAAGATGTCTTGTCAGAGGTGAAGGAAGGGTTTGGTAATCAGATAAATCTGTGCCGGGACCGAGGATTGAACCCCGGCCACCAGCACAGAAGTCTGACACCTTACCCCCTAGACCGCCAGGTCACCTACAATATATAATAATAGTTTACGGTTAATATAGATGACTCCTGGTCAATTTATCGCCAGAAAACTAAACCTCCCTACAACAACTACCGGTTGTATCCCCCCTCCCCCCTGACATGCCTTCATCAGACGTTTATCGCGGTTATTTTCATTTCCTTCCGACTCTCTAATATACCCTGCAGAGAAAATCAAAACTTATTTATTCGCGGCCAACATTGATAATATTGTCTTATATTATTGGTGTTGTTTGGTAGGTATTGATAATATCTATCAAAAGTGACATCTGCAGATGACATGACTTGCTGTATGAATATATTAAAATTGTTTTAGTAACTTTAGTAACTAACTTCTACAGTTCTTCCTACCAAAACCATACTATAGCACTAAGCCGCCTTCACAGTCGTTCTCTTCGTAGCTAATAATAATAATAATAATAATAATAATAATAATAATAATAATAATATATCCCCCAATGGCGAGATTGTCTAGAGAGCGGGGTTTGTAAACTCACGGCCCGCGAAACATATCCGGCTGGTACGCGCGTCTCCAACTTTGATATGTACTCACCTCGGTGGGCGCATGGTTTAAGACATCCCTCTCGCAATAGACTAGACTGACTATGACAGGGAGATTAGGGTTCGGATTCCGGTCGGGAGTAATGAGGGTGGTTTTTCCTTCCCCTTCAAATTGGTTTTCCACTTTCTTTCTTCGTGCAAATGTGGGTACAGTTCCTATAAATTTAACCTTATTCATCCTTAGCTCATTAACATATCTAGTATATAAGCGTATAATCCGAACGGGTAGTAAGACACGGTACTAAAAACACTTTTATATAACTACAGTAACCCAGTTGCTTCTTTGGTGCTGACTGACAGCTCACAGCTGACTCCTGGCAGCTGTTAAACACATGTTTTTGCAGATCATATAGTTCGGCGTAGGGATACATAATTTGGTCTGGTAACTTTTCATGTCCGTCAGCTGTCAGTCAGCACCAAATAAGCCGTGGGGCTACTGTATAAGGTCTTCAGTCTTACGCGGACACCAACAATAATAGTTCCCGGTCTATTTATAATAGTTTTAAGGTAAGATTTCGGTGAGCTATTTACTACTTTGCTGACTGCTACGATTATTTCTTTGTTAGTGAGATGATTTGTGCTGCAGGGTGAAAGGTAGTTATAATAACGGTATTATTACTAACAAACATAAACCCCCCCTCCTTCACATCTCACCGTAACTAGGGGACTGTTGTTGGTGTTTTCTTGGTCCTCCGCCCACACAGTGTGTCCGGGGTACAAGAAAGCCCAAGTGAACGAGAATATAATGAGGGTCAACGAAATATTCGAAACGGTATTTTATAAATTATGGAAAACAAGAATTCAAATTAGTATTTAAGGTTATTAAAAAAATATAGCACTGTCTGAAATACTTTAAAAGTGGATTTTGTTATTTAAAATTATAATCACATCGGGAATGCCAGGCCTCCACCGTGGTTCGGATTCCACGTTAAACTGTAGGTCCTTCCATTTCATCTCACAATCACCCTACCATTACACATTAGCGTAAGTGCGTATAACCCGAACGGGTAGTAAGACGCGGTGCTAATAATAATAATAATAATAATAATATAATCACATAATTTTTTAAAAATATATAGCATGAAGTATAGACCACATCCGTGGGCTCGCGAATTAAACGTCAGGCTCATCTGGTTGGGTTTGCCGGTGACGGAGGAGTTGGGGTTCGCAATCCGGTTGGATAAAATGAGGGTAATTTTCTTAAATAGTTTTCCCCCGCTACATTCACACAAATACGGGCACATTTCCTCTCAATTTTACCCTCCTCTTCCCATACACCATTGAGTGTTTAGAATGTATACAGTCTGTACGAGTATCCAAGATCTGGTACAATAATAATAATAATAATAATAATATAAGCGGCTCGTAGAACGCTCCAGGTTTGTGAGCCCGGGCCTTCGACTGACTTGAGTTTGAGACGTCTGCTCTTGAGGGTGGTGGACTTATGTCCCAGACAAACGGACGATGTTTTACTACTCAATTAAGTATGGAAACTTATACCGAAACACTAACACGAGCCAACCAGAGAAGTAACTACTGCTTAAAAAAATTACCACACGCGGTCCACAAGCACATTGGTTTCAACCTTCTTGGGCGAATAGAATGTTACCAACAAAAATAAAAATTATTCCCTGAACAGTCATTTTTGTACGCATACAGTAAAACTTTAATCTTTATTTCGAAAAGTATCATTAATATTTTAAAATAGTAAGTAGATTTATATAATTAATTTAATAAAACCCTCTTCTTAAAATTCTCTCACCACACAACTACATTTTTTTATTTGTTTGAAATAAAAAGAAATCACCGTTTTATCTGGCAATGTGTGACAATTTACTAATATCGCAGACCATCTTTTCTGCACATGCGCTCGTGCTTGGACATAGCTGCGAACTGTGACCAATGCTATTAACAAATTACGCATACAGTAGCCCCGTGGCATCTTTGGTGCTGACTGACAGCTTTGAAAAGTTATCAGGCCAAATTATGTATCCCTACGCCAAACCACATGATCTTCAAAAACAGCTGTCACTTATGACAGTCAAAATTCAGGTATATACCTAAATGTTGACTGCCAGAAGTCAGCTGTGAGCTGTCAGTCAGCACCAAAGAAGCCATGGGGCTACTGTATATACCTAAATGTTGACTGCCAGAAGTCAGCTGTGAGCTGTCAGTCAGCACCAAAGAAGCCGCGGGGCTACTGTACGTTTTCATATTTTTTCTTCTGTTTTATCCTATAGTCGCTCAAACCCGCCTCGGCAGCGTAGTTAACTAACGCGCTAGTCGTGTTGAAGCTCGGCTACTGAGGACGTGGAGATCGAGGTTCGAATCTCGGTCGGGTGAACTGGGGGTGGTTTTTCCTAAAT
>CABFOW010006234.1:0-10848 GCA_902141385.1 Timema californicum | reverse complement strand
AATGTGTTCTTTTTTGTGTGGAAATATTCAAATGTTTCTATTCAGATTTGGAACAATGTGTTCTTTTTTGTGTGGTAATATTCAAATGTAACTATTCAGATTTCGAACAATGTGTTCTTTTTTGTGTGGTAATATTCATATGTAACTATTCAGATTTGAAACAATGTGTTCTTTTTTGTGTGGAAATATTCAAATATAACTATTCAGATTTCGAACAATTTGTTCTTTTTTGTGTGGAAATATTCAAATGTAACTATTCAGATTTCGAACAATGTGTTCTTTTTTGTGTGGAAATATTCAAATGTAACTATTCATATTTCGAACAATGTGTTCTTTTTTGTGTGGAAATATTCAAATGTAACTATTCATATTTCGAACAAAGTGTTCTTTTTTGTGTGGAAATATTCAAATGTATCTATTCAGATTTGGAACAATGTGTTCTTTTTTGTGTGGTGATATTCAAATGTAACTATTCAGATTTGGAACAATGTGTTCTTTTTTGTGTGGTAATATTCAAATGTAACTATTCAGATTTCGAATAATGTGTTCTTTTTTGTGTGGTAATATTCAAATGTAACTATTCAGATTTCGAACAATGTGTTCTTTTTTGTGTGCTAATATTCAAATGTAACTGAGTAAATAAATGAATGTAGATAACTAACAATTACAATCAGGATACATCCCTCATTATTTATAGGGGGATCGCCTTTCAAGCTTTAAATATACACATATCTCGATTTCCTACGGATATTCAAGATTAAAGAATTAAAATATATCTCAAATTCTAAATTCGACTTAAAAAAAAATCTTAAACAGGATGTTATTACAACTGTTGTAACACTTTATTTAGCACCGAGTCTTACTAACTGTTCACGTTATATGCACATGCGGGCCTACTAATTCCGCTAATGACTTATGGTTGGGGAAGGTCAAATTCATAGGAAGTGTATCCGCATTTGAGTGGAGGAATAGTAGAGAAAAGAATTATGGGAAAAAATCCACCCTTAGTATAACCGAAAAGGATTTGAACCCTGATCGGCAACAAAGTCTATCTTGAGAACGACGCCTTAGACAATGCAGCCACCAAAGTACTTATTAACCACCGGATGCCAATCCGTTAATTTGTTGAAGGCAAGTTCACATAATAGCAAATAATGTAGAAAAAAATATTCCATCTGCTATAGTAAATATGAACAAGTTTCGAATTTAGGACAAAATATTTCAAGTCACTTTGGAATATATAGGCTTATGCTTATTTTGAGATTAGAATTTGAGAAAAACAGGATTCTACCGATTTTAATGAAAAAGCGATGGCATTGTGCCTATGTGCTATTTTATTTGTCATAGGAACCATCTGTAAAGTGTAATGTAGTGGATATTTAGGACAGAATAAAGGTACACCATCATTTGACTACAGGAGTTGTGAAAAAAGTGCCTTAACCTCACCCAACCCCCGCCCGCCCTCCATCACTCTCCTCCTCTGCATGCATGAACATTCCGCCGAAGGTCTGTACATGGTTACATCGATCGTTGTCGCGTGCCGAACAACTATTTGGTCTTCTGGTACCGACACACAACCTCCCGATATGTCTCTGGGAGGACAGGAGAACTATTTGGTCTTCTGTTACCGACAGACCACTTCCCGATATGTCTCTGAGAGGACAGGGGAACTATTTGGTCTTCTGTTACCGACAGACCACTTCCCGATATGTCTCTGAGAGGACAGGGGAACTATTTGGTCCTCTGGTACTGACAGACCACTTCCCGATATGTCTCTGAGAGGACAGGGGAACTATTTGGTCTTCTGGTACCGACACACAACTTCCCGATATGTCACTGGGAGGACAGGGGAACTATTTGGTCTTCTGGTACCGACACACAACCTCCCGATATGTCTCTGAGAGGACAGGGGAACTATTTGGTTTTCTGGTACCGACACACAACCTCGCGATATGTCTCTGGGAGGACAGGGGAACTATCTAGTCTTCTGGTACCGACACACAACCTCCAGATATGTCTCTGGGAGGACAGGGGAACGAGGTGGTCGATTAACAGACATATCGACAACGAGTTTGAGGGACAGTTTGGTAACTTCCGAACAGAACCACCCGGATAACACTTTGCTCGTTGGGGAACCCCCAGGGAGTTTTCTTTGCTCGTTGGGGAACCCCCAGTGAGTTTTCTTTGCGAGTGGTCGTTAATATTTTCTAAATGTTTCTTTAGGTCGGTATAGCGTGACAGCGTCCCAAGCCAGGAAGTTTCCTTACCAAGAGTCTAAAATGTACGCTCACCCTAATTCTAGGTAACAGTACAGTGTGACCCTGGCTCTAGGTGACAGTACAGTCTGACCCTGGTTCTAGTTGACAGTACAGTTGGACCATCAACGCACCTGGAAGCAGCTTCAGGCCAATCTAGCGAGGAATCCCTCTAAAAGCCATCTCCTCCTGTTTCCCCCTGTACGGTAATCACTGTGTTACATAATATAGGATAAGAGTTGATTGCTTGAGAGCACTCCTAGCACTCATTTGAATAATTGATTGCCTCTGCCGGCCTCCCCCCAGCGCCCACCCCTGTATTGCGTCTATTGGCGTTCCGCGCTTCCCTTTGTCCGGAGGAATATAATCCAATATGGAACAAGAAGATTGTATGGACGAACATTCCGCCGGCCATGGCTATATTCATGATTCACGTTGCTCTTTACATTAATCTCAATTTGTCTAAAAGTATGTGCCCTATTAACGCGCTCCCATTTGACTACAACAAACCCGCCTCGGTGGCGTAGTTGGCTAACGCGCTAGTCGTGTTGAAGCTTGACTGCTTGAGGACGGGGAGATCGAGGTTCGAATCTCGGTCGGGTGAACTGGGGGTGGTTTTTCCTTAAATGGTTTTCCACTCTCCCTCCACGCGAATGCGGGTTCACTTCCTCTCAATCAACCTTCCCAATTCCTACTCCATTAGAGTAATTAGTACTTAAAGCATATAACCCGAATGGGTAGTAAGACGCGGTGCTAAATATTATTATTATTATTAGACTACAGCTGGCCAAGAAAGATCAATCATATTTACTACTAAAACATGGCTCGCGTGCCGTGACAATGGTTTTTTTCTTCTTACTACCCGTTCGTGTTGAACGTTTAATAATTATGCTAATGGTTTTAGGGATTACGGAGGTTATATTTATAGAAAGTGTACCCACGTTTGCTTGGAGGGAGAGTGGACAACCAATTTAATAAAAAAATATTTCCACGGTACACCTCTGACCGATATTCGAATCTTGACCCTCGTCATAGACAGTCTAGTCCATTGCGAGCGTAGCGCGTTAGACCACGCGGCCATTGAAGAGATTATGTCAACATTAAAATGGAGAGTATAAAGAAAAAACAAGTTTTGTTAGCTTTAACTAAAGAGGTAACAAAGAAAGAAGTGAAACTAAGAAACATATTTCTAAAGTTTGTAAGGGTGACCTGGCGGTCTAGGGGGTAAGGTGTCAGACTTCTGTGTTGAAGGTCCGGGGTTCAATCCTAGGTCCCGGCACTGATTTATCTGACTACCAAACCCTTCCTTCACCTCTGACAAGACATCTTGTGAATGTGGGGAATGCCAGGCCTCCACCGTGGTTCGGATCCCACGTTAAACTGTAGGTCCTCCATTTCATCTCACAATAACACTACCATTACACATTAGCGTAAGTGCGTATAACCCGAACGGGTAGTAAGACGCGGTGCTAATAATAATAATAATAATAATAATAATAATAATAATAATAATAATAATAATAAAGTTTGTTTTACAACGGTTTCATCTTATTTAAAGTTTTGGTACAACATTCAAACCATTCGAAATAAACGCCGTTCTAAGTTCCAGAGATTATGTCCGTGAAACAAAGGTAAACAATGGTTGAAAGTAAACTGCTCTTGCTCAAAACTATTTAGTAAGGAAATAATCCTGTGTTTGTTTGAGTTAACGATGTCGCCGACTTTGGAGATTTCGAAACTATTTCGCGAGGCGGGTTGCATCTTAACTCGACGCACATAAGCAATCTAAGCACTATCATACTTAGGCGTCAATGTACAAAATAGAAAGATAGGGAAGGAAATGATAAGTTTTACCCCAATAGGGCTCTTCTATGTGCTGAAAACCTTTTCCCCTCTTCCTCTGACAAGTTTACACAGTTACATTAATATTTGCACCTTGAAATCACCGCCATGCTTTTTAATTTTACCTTTCTCTTGTTTCCTATTCTACAGTAGCCCCATGGCTTCTTTGGTGCTGACTGACAACTTTAAAAAGTTACCAGGCCAAATTATGTATCCCTACGCCGAACCATATGATCTGCAAAAAACATGTGTTTAGCAGCTATCACTTCTGACGGTCAAAATTTATGTATATACCTAAATGTTGACTGTCAGAAGTCAGCTGTGATCTGTCAGTCAGCACCAAAGAAGCCGTGGAGCTACTGTAGATAGACATTTGCCACCACGGACTTTTTTAATCTACATCCTGGCAGGAAGACTCCCACAGGACATTTTCGTTACCAAGAAAAATAGCCTAAATTGTAGATGATTTATAAATAATACGTTTACAAAAATCTACTTCAAGAACAAAATAACAGTTTTGTGTCACAGTAGGACTATTTCTTTAAAAAAAATTTCAAGAATTTATGGTTTTTGTTTCAACGTTATATCTTTAAGACTCGCCGAGTAAAAGGTAAATTCCATTAACAAGAGGAAATCCTAACTTGACTAGTCATGACGTCACATTTAGGCAATGTCCTTGATATATTAAACTAAAATAATATTTGAGTTACAAAATGTAAAACTCGCATCGGTGCATATGTGGGCTAAGATGTCACCTTCCTCCGATCCAGTTTATTGGTGACGCCAAAGTGATGGTTAGAGCTCCTGCTTTTTAACAATATATTTTTACATACTTACTTGGCGCAAATGCATGTAATTTAAATTTTTAAAAATCTCACTTTCCCTATACCTACCTTGTTGGTGTAAATATACTGGCACAGGATGATGAGGGTGATTTTAATCAGCGTAAATTAACCAACATTTTCCAAGGGTTGGAAACTACAAATAGGAAACACTACCTCCACTTCCCCCGGCGGGGATTGAACCCCGGTCGCTTGGTCCCAGTCAGGAGTGCAAGGCTCTGGTTCAAAGAAACACTACCTCCACTTCCCCCGGCAGGGATTGAACCCCGGTTGCTTGGTCCCAGTCAGGAGTGCAAGGCTCTGGTTCAAAGAAACAATACCTCCACTTCCCCCGGCAGGGATTGAACCCCGGTCGCTTGGTCCCAGTCAGGAGTGCAAGGCACTGGTTCAAAGAAACACTACCTCCACTTCACCCAGCAGGGATTGAACCCCGGTCCCTGGGGCCGAGTCAGGAGTGCAAGGCTCTGGTTCAAAGAAACACTACCTCCATTTCACACAGCAGGGATTGAACCCCGGTTCCTTGGTCCGAGTCAGGAGTGCAAGACACTGGTTAGAGGTCATCACGCCTCTGGTCAAAAGAAATAAATATACATCTGTCTATTTTAAGTTTTCAGATGGAGACAAGTTAGAAATATCTTGAAGTAATTAGAAGATGATACGACTGCCAACTGGTAGGAAGTTATGTTGGCAGCCGTAATGACGGTCGTCTCAGATCAAGGCTCAAGCATGGATGAACTAGAACCTGATATCCGCGCTTACAAGCTAGCTAAAACATAACATGAGGGTCACTTCACAGGCGAGAAGGGATATTTATGGTCGTTAGTTGATGGTCCAGACAGTTGTGGAGAAACTTGGGTCACTTTCACAGGCGAGAGGGATGTTTGTTGTCGTTAGTTGACTGTCCAGACAGTTGTGGAGAAACTTGGGTCACTTCACAGGCGAGAAGGGATGTTTGTTGCCGTTAGTTGACTATCCAGACAGTTGTGGAGAAACTTGGGTCACTTCACAGGCGAGAGGGATGTTTGTTGCCGTTAGTTGATGGTCCAGACAGTTGTGGAGAAACTTGGGACACTTCACAGGCGAGAAGGGATGTTTGTTGCCGTTAGTTGATGGTCCAGACAGTTGTGGAGAAACTTGGGACATTTCACAGGCGAGAGGGATGTTTGTTGTCGTTAGTTGATGGTCCAGACAGTTGTGGAGACACTTGGGTCAATGATATTCAATAATATAGATGGTGTAGAGATGAGGAAGGTAGAATTTAAAGAAAATGAAACCGCATTTGGCTAATGGCACCGGCTGTGTATTTCAATAGAACGTACAGATCATTAAATTATACCTACAGGTTACTACAGTAGCTCCATGGCTTCTTTGGTGCTGACTGACAGCTCACAGCTGACAGCTAAAAGCTTTGAAAAGTTATCAAAACACATGCATTTAGCAGCTGTCACTTCTGACAGTCAACATTCATTGTATATACCTAAATGTTGACTGTCAGAAGTCAGCTGTGAGCTGTCAGTCAGCACCAAAGAAGCCATGGAGCTACTGTACCAACAATATGTTCTAAGATATAAGGATGAGGAAGGTTACTTCAGCTAAATTCACTCACATTTGCACGGAGAAAATCTAAAAAAATAAAAAAAATAAAAAATTGCAACATAATAAATTATTAATGAAAAACCATCCCCCAGTGTGCAAGTAATAAGATTCTAAACGTCACGGACCAATGAGGAAAGGGGGTAAGGGGGGATGATGTCTGAAGATCCAAAATGGTAAAGAATAATTTCGGAGAGAATTATTATTATTATTAGCACCGCGTCTTACTACCCGTTCGGGTTATACGCACTTACGCTAATGTGTAATGGTAGGGTGATTGTGAGATGAAATGGAGGACCTACAGTTTAACGTGGGATCCGAACCACGGTGGAGGCCTGGCATTCCCCACGTTCACAAGATGTCCTGTCAGAGGTGAAGGAAGGGTTTGGTAATCAGATAAATCTGTGCCGGGACCGAGGATTGAACCCCGGCCGCCAGCACAGAAGTCCGACACCTTACCCTTAGACCACCAGGTCACCAACTGGTAATAAATTACAACCTTGGCCTACCCCTTTTTTACATTTTTCGACACCTCTTAGAGAGAAATATTGTGGTAGCAAAAAATAAATAAATCAAACGTAATATTTTGATAAAATATGTCAACAGTTCATGCCCCACCTGAAACCGAAAACATTGTTTACGAGATGCGGCCTGTCTGTATTTTGAGAACCGAAACATGATCGGTTTTAAAAAAAACTTGGGATATAGGATTTTCTTGTAATTAGATATACAACCCTAAAATTAAGGTTAGTTTACTGAAGGTTAAAAAGAGAAGAAAAAAATCAATGTTATCAAAATTTGCTCTAACCGTTTTGATAACATTTTGATTATTGACATTTTTTAATATTACAAACAAAATTTCAGTTCTCCTTTTCCCATTTTTTCCCCCCTTACTTTAAGTAGGTGAAAATGTCCAATTTTGATCACATGTCTGCTACTATTTGATCTAAGAAAGATCTTTTCATTGTAAAAATGTAGTACTATTAAATATAATATTGTTTTATTTGAAACATATTTTTATAAAATCGATAGTTTCTGAGCCATCGACAAATATATAATTTTTATATTCGGGTATTTTAAAATAAAAATAATTGTTATACTTTCTTTTGGACAGAGATGTTAATCTTTTCCTCAAATTTATGTGCTCTTTGGTGGAGTATTTCTGCAATAAGGTATATTATTTCGTTTCAGAAATCTTTATAGAGTTTTTAGTAAATATCTCTACTTCAAGACAAAAGAATGCAAGTATGATTTTGTTCTATTTCTTATTTGGATGATTGCCCTTTTGAATTTTGTAGAAATTATGAATAATAATTTTTCTGTGATTGTGATTTACTCTTATGCGTTTAAGTAACCTCATTATAAAAATTCAGTCAATATTATCAAACGACTTATAACGAATAATAATAATAATAATACTATTACCAGTTCTGTTCAATATAAACGTAGAACAAGCAATGAATGAATGCAAAGACGAATGCATGACGGGAATTAAAGTAAATACAGTAGCCCCATGGCTTCTTTGGTACTGACTGACAACTGACAGCTTTGAAAAGTTACCAGACCAAATTATGTATCCCTACGCCGAACCATATGATCTGAAAAAAACATGTGTTTTAGCAGCTGTCACTGCTGACAGTCAAAATTTAGGTATGTACCTAAATGTCGACTGTCAGTCAGCACCAAAGAAGCCGTGGGGCTACTGTAGAAAACAATTATAAATGTTAGGATTTTCACATAGCATTGCTATTCTGAGAAGGTCGATAGAAGAGACGGAAAATAGGTTTTAAAAGGAAATTTAACTTAAGATAACCAAGAAGAAAACTGAAATGATGACACGTAGCAGGAAGCCTATTGTAATGCATATGACAATAGGCGCAGAACTATTAAAACGGGCCAATATTTCCGCTTGCCTTGCGAGTTAGATAACATCCGATGGAAGACGTGCAACCGACACAAGAGCTATAATAACACACACGCTAAACAGGCTTATCAACAAAAAGAGACAGATTTTGACTTCAAAGAACATAAATATGAATGCCGGGGAAAGATTAAGTCAATCTGAGATTTTGGCAAGGCCGTAGGCCATAGTCAGCCAATAATGTCAAGGGGGAGGGGGGGGGCACATCCCCCAATTTCCGGAGGCAAGAAAAAATTA
Organism: Timema californicum; assembly: GCA_902141385.1. Lineage (NCBI taxonomy): Eukaryota > Metazoa > Arthropoda > Insecta > Phasmatodea > Timematidae > Timema > Timema californicum. The sequence goes on along the minus strand of CABFOW010006234.1, from coordinate 2,158 downwards.
TAAATACTAAACACCTCTAGAAACTATCTGAAATATTTTTTATGGCAACATAACACCATAACTGCCTAAGGCTAGAATTTTTTAAATAAATATTAAACATCTATAGAAGATCTCTGAAGTGCTTTTTTTTTACGGTAACACTACCCCTTAATTTGTACTTGTGCCTTAATTTTGATATTGTTTGAACTATAAATAAAGCCATATATATTTGCTAATTAAATTTAGTGGGGGGTTTGAACCCCCAANCCCCCTGACTTCGGCCTTGAATGTTGGCGATGGAAAGAATGAAATAAATTATTACGGGCTGATATAATTAGTAATCACGAGGTGTTTGCAAGAATAAATGACGGAATAATTATTTGGAAATCTATAACGACCGAGCAAGGATGGATCGATAGGCACAATTAATTATTAATGAGAGTGATTATTGTTTCGTTAGTAAAATATTTTTATTAAAACAAACATACAAATCTAAACATAACGTAAGACCGTATGTATGCTAAAATAGAAAGAGGACGGACGGACACAACTTTAATATAATAAACAAATGATGGGTGATATAGGACCAATAATAATAGTCGGTTAAAGATACTACAGTAGCCCCATGACTTCTTTGGTGCTGACTGACAGCTCACAGCTGACTTCTGACAGTCAACATTTAGGTATATACCTACATTTTGACTGTCAGAAGTGACAGCTGCTAAACAAATGTTTTTGCAGATCACATGGTTCGGCGTAGGGATACATAATTTGGTCTGGTAACTTTTCAAAGCTGTCAGTCAGCACCAAAGAAGCCATGGGGCTACTGTAGTTTCAGAGAGGGGTACGGGGGGAGAAGCGTCCTACCGATAATTATAAGGTGAAAGTTGGAAGAGACCACATTAGCTCATGACTCACTTTACTTTGACGTACCTAGCCTATTACTTTATTGAATTTAGTTGCAGGTATTTAATCTCTGTCAATAATTGTTTTTATTTTTATATAAAATACGTACAGTCTACAATGTTCATCTATAATAATAAAAGGAAGTGTTTGTGTGTGATGTCCAGCCAAATCTACGGCACGCAGAGATGTGAAATTTTTAACATAGGTGGACGGAAGGGGGTCCAAATGCACCTCAAATGCCGGATTAAAAAAAATAATTAATTAGCTTTTTAATAAATATTGTTAATCTGGTTTAGAATTACGTTTCAAGGATAAGTGTGATAAAAAATATGCCGCATTCTCCTCGAAAAAATAAAGGTACGAAATCGACCGTAATTCTAAACAATTTTTGTGGGCTGAGGAGGTGGGAGGAGGGGGCTAATATAATTCTTATACCACAGTGGGTCATGGGCAACGCCGTACGGGATTGCTAGTACAACATAAGTACAAAATTCTAATCTGATTTATTCAGGTAATTTAGTTAATGCATCAAGACATATTTTCAAGTCCTTAGTCTCGTCAAAGTCCCGGAATAGGTTATATCGAAGCTTTTATCCTGTTCTATGTAGGTCTTACGCCGTTTTCTTTCAGGTTTATCTGATCGCCTCGATTTAAGTTGGTCAGGCTAGATTATGTTTTGTTTTAATTAGTTTGCTTACATGTTATTTTTGACACATATCTAACCCATTGGCTTGGATGGATTTTAAAAAACATGTTTGATCAATCTGAACACGATAAAAAGTTATCGTGGTCGCTTCCAACACCAGCCATTTTGAGCACGGTCCCTTCCAATACGTAACCTAATTGTAAATATGTCGAGATAGAAACATTGGAATTTAAACATATATTTAGAACTGGCGCGCCAGTTGGGCTGACGTAATATTACTTTCTTCTAAGAAAACAAAACAAACAAAAACAAAGAAAGAGCCTGGATGGTTTAGTTGGGGTAGCGATGCTCCGTCAGACGCAAGTCCTTGCTCAATAGACAATCCAATGAAACTAGTATCGACCTCCATTCGAGACTGTTTCACAGCCACGTCTCGTAACTCCCTCCCCTGCCTCTATCTGTGGACAGTATCGGCAACTATTTTAAGAATCAACCGTGCTTCTATCTATGGACAGTACCGGCAACTATTTGAAGAATCAACCATACCTCTATCTGTGGACAGTACCGGCAACTATTTTAAGAATCAACCGTGCCTCTATCTGTGGACAGTACCGGCAACTATTTTAA
>CABFOW010006233.1:23004-34115 GCA_902141385.1 Timema californicum | reverse complement strand
TGTAGTAACAATAATAACATGGAGGAAGGTCTACTGTTCACATAACTACTAGTAAGACTGTAGTAACGATAATAACATGGAGTGTCCAATGTTCACGGGTCAAATAATTCTTAGTAGAATTAAAACGATAATATATATCTTAGATAATATATATTAGATTATATACATGCCTAGGCAATTTAGAGAAAATGTCTCCTCCGAGAGAGAAGTAAAGACAGTCGTATTTGTTCGTGTTTAACCGCCGACACATCCTATTATATACCCATGTGATTTTCAAAGAGAGCAAGACATTCAAGAGACACGTGAGATGAAAGAATAGCGAAGATGATAAATGACGGAACTGAGGGGTGAAGGGTTAGGAGGGGGGGATATGGTGTATGGAGAAGTGGGAGAGATTTAGAGGGGGAGAAAGGAAGATTCTTGTCACTAGAATCGCGTCACCACCCACTTCTTGAATAAAAAAATAAATAAAAAAAACTACAACACAAAAGAACATGAAAAGAGCTTTATGAAAAATAATAGTCTCAATGAATAATTTGAATCAAGTCATATAGCAACATGGTCTAGTCGAGTCTTTCAAGGTTAAAGATATACAAGACAACATTTATTAAAAAAAGATCAAATTAATTTGATTAAAAAAAAGAATATTCAATCAGTGTATCACATCATATTCTCTTTGATCTTAAAACACATTCAGTTTAAATTATTGTTTGTGGTATATTATGTTTTTCTTCTAAACGTAAGCATTTATTAGAAATTTTGTTGCGACTAGAAATTATTTTTATTTTATTTTATTTTATATATTTATTTATTTATTTATTATTTTATTCTCTTTGATCTTAAAACACATTCAGTTTAAATGATTGTTTGTGGTATATTATGTTTTTCTTCTAAACGTAAGCATTTATTAGAAATTTTGTTGCGACTAGAATTTATTATTTTTATTTAATTTTATTTTATATATATATATATATATATATTTATTATTTTATAATTATTTTTTCTAACGTTAGTGGTTTGTGAGGGTTCATTAGGTTTATCAATTTTGGTTTCTATAAGAAGTTCATGACACCCCATTTGGCAAGTTCATGAAACGGGCAGATTTATGTACATTCCATGAACTGGCNAATTATTTTTTCTAACGTTAGTGGTTTGTGAGGGTTCATTAGGTTTATCAATTTTGGTTTCTATAAGAAGTTCATGACACCCCATTTGGCAAGTTCATGAAACGGGCAGATTTATGTACATTCCATGAACTGGCCTCTTCTTCTGGCCATTTCAGTTCATGAACACGTAAGGACAGGTTTGGCCTTTAAGCTAATTAAACTCTTCGTCGTTTTAGAATGGAAGGCTAGGTTAATTTAGATAAGGTTGGTTTAATATAATATCCTAAAACAGATTTCAGTTAAGTTTGCAGTAGATAGCAGTGGCGTGTCATGGAGTGTTGCAAGGGAAGCAGACCTTGTTAAAACTGTGCCTGTGATATGTTCTCGCTCCCCTTGGAGTCCTATTTGACCAATCAAACATATGCTCTGCTCCTCAGATACTTTACCAATAAGTGTTCTACTGATGGTTTTGAACAATTCACAGGTACAGTTTAAACTTAGTCTGCTTACCCTGGCAGCACTTCACGACACGACACTGGTATATGGTCCAATAAGTTTCAGTTCATAAAATGGGCAAGAGCTACTGCAATTTTTGCCCAGTTAGTACAATGGTCAATAGAAGAGGCCAATTCAAGAAATAGGCAGTTGCAATATTTGGGGTGTAACATAAATACAATACTTCTTACTATCCAGCTCGGCTATCCAAATTTAATTACACAAATAACCGCTTTGGTAGTCGAATGGCTCTAAGTGTCCCTCTTGTAACTGACTGGACAGCTAATGACGGGGAAACTAGGGTTCAAACCTCGGTCGGGTGTACCTAGTGTCGACTTTCTTAAATCGTTTTACACTTTGCTTGCACGCAAATGCAGGTATACTTCTTCTAAATTCAAACCTAGTTTGTTTTGTACGCGTGTGTATAGACCGAAAGGGTAGAGAGAAACGGTGGAAAAAAAAATTATATAAAGGAGGTAAGAATGAGAAAAATATTTCTTATAAGAAAATGTACAGTACCTCTGTATTTTCGTGTAGAAATAAAATAAAAATATTTAGGGATGTTAATAGCCTCAGCCTGACCCGTTAGGAATCGAACACCAATCTTCCTGTCATCTGTGAACCAGACAAATCGAGACTGGTTTTAAAATTGGTGATCCCAACTATTTATGGAAAGTAATATCGTTTTAAGTCTAAGATATATGAGGGTAGTTTTTTTCTACTTATAATTATTAATATTGTTATTATTATAAGGAGGGCCCGGATTTTTACGAAATTACATCTTTTATTTTTTTACGTTACAGACAGTTCCCATTTGTACACACATTCTGGTTGTGGTAACGGTTTTTATCTGGCCGTTCTTTGGTCGTTTTGGATTTTTAGGTAATATTTTCTTGGTCTACATCATTTAGAAGTCATTTTCGGGCATTTTCGAGTCATTTTTAGGTATTTCTCTTGAATATGTATATTTTTAAATACTACCGATATTTTATAAACGCATAACTACTCAAACATAATTTTCAGGACAAATGTGTTCGGATTATAAAATAATGTAATCAACTACCTTTGTACCAGCGTTTGCTTGTTTGGTTGTAAATTACATATTCCTGATAATACTAGTCTGGAGAGGGTTGCGTTTGGAAGGGGTGTATATTACTTCTGAAACAAATATTTGTAAATCAATATTATATAAATAGCAGAATGCAAGAGTTTAGTTGTTAAAGGCCTTTAATTTCATAGATATATTGTAGTTTCCATCTTTAAAGTGCGTGTTTGATTAATAGGTGTGCATTAATCTCGAGCTTTGTTCATATTTATAAGTATATTTTAGTACAAATTTAAATGATTTTTTTTAGAATATTTAGATAATTTTATAGGTATTCTTTTATAATTACTGAAGGTCATCAAATCTTGGGCTCTAGTCATTACTATACTTATTAATGACATAGAATAAGCCCGACAAAGTGAAATTGGTTGACTAGAAGAATGAATTGACCAATTCAGTAAAAAAAAGTCAATTTTTCGCAACAAAAACCCCCCACAAAGATAGGATGTATCCGTATAGTATTATTAATAGTTTATTCGGTATCAGTTTTATAATTTTATCCCTCTTGACATTTTCAGTGCTGGAAACCTATATAATAAGATAAATAAGGTTCAAAGTGATGTTAGGAATTTTAAACGGCAGAGCCCTCGAGTGTCACCCGCGGTGCATGGTGGGTAATAAATGGAACGCGACAACACCCCCACAGACAACAACATGACAATAGGCATAAAGCTACGTCACGAACTGATCCACGTCACGTGCAACAACGTACTAAGACACTGCCCCGCCTGAGATGCTAAGGTAGGGTTGAAGAAAACGTGAATTGAGGCTAATACTGTACCATTGAAATAATTAAATAATTTAAAAAATAATTGAACAGAATAAATAACATATTTCTTCGTTAGATGCAGCTGTTTTTATTTTTTACAAACTTTTATGTAAAGGGCTCTTGAATAATTTGTCATGAACGTAATGGAACTTAATGAGAAATGTTTTTAATGTTAAAAAAATATACAGGCCTTTATTTTAGGAACCTTAAAATGCTCCATGTTACAATTATGAGGTCCACGTTACGAAATAGCCATTTGATGCGCCACCCAACAGCACCCTCTAGCACCATAGGGCGATGTCTTCAGACATACATACATACATACATACATACATACATAAACAAAAGAAAGTTTTGTTTTAGGGTCTTCTATCTCCAATAAATGTTTGCACAGAGAGTATTGAATCACCCTGTATACACAGATTTTGCCATTGCATGTTGGGTGGATCTCGGTGGTCTTGGGGTAAAATTCTCACCTCAGGACGCGATGTTTGTGGGTTCAAACCTATCTGGAGTCGATTGATTTTTCTTGGGTGGTAAAAAAACCCGTAGCACAGTTTCCTTCGGATAGTAAAGAAAGACGTCAGTCCTATGTCAACTGTGGACATGTGAAAGAACCCTGGAAGGTATGCGAAAATTAGCTTTCCTGACAACATTGTTAAGTATTTTCGCTCTCGCTCATAGATATTCTCGTGTTCTGATATAATCAGTCGGTTCAAAAAGTGCACGTTAAATACCGCAAATAAATAAAAATAACATGTCGGACACACTTCAGTGGTGGAAATAAGACCCCAAAATAAAGAGAAAAGTTAATATAAAGAAGTGTCCCAATTTGACCTTGAAACATCAACAATTTCCTCAGGGGTGGTATCCATTGTAGAAGGAAATATATCGATATATTGACAGACGTAATTATTATTATTATTATTATTATTATTATTAGCACCGCGTCTTACTAACCGTTCGGGTTATACGCACTTACGCTAATGTGTATTGTGAGATGAAATGGAGGACCTACAGTTTAACGTGGGATCCGAACCACGGTGGAGGCCTGGCATTCTCCACATTCACAATGTGTCTTGTCAGAGGTGAACGAAGGGTTTGGTAATCAGATAAATCTGTGCCAGGACCGAGGATTGAACCCAGGACCCTCGGCACAGAAGTCCGACACCTTACTTCTAGATCAACATCGACTATCGACTGAGCTAAGATGTTGGAATATCGGATATTAAAACAAGAATATAAATATATCGATGTCTTTGTAAATAAATCGATATTTTTATTTAGGTCGTTTTACCCATGTCATCCCTATTTGTGCTGGACCGAGTATAGACGTGTGAGTAGGGTCCATGACGACGTCCCAAGTGTGTAGCCTCAAGGAGAGAGGATCTTATCTGAGGATCAATCCTCGGGCTCCTCAGGGAGGCTGTGGACAGGTCCATCCTGTCTGTCTCTCTCCTGGAAATACGATTGATAACCATCTCCTAGGGGGTCACGTGCGGGCATAAACATGGCTGCTTTTTTTTTCTTCTTCTTCTCGTATTTATAAACAGCCCCCCCTCACACGAACAAGAATGAAAAATGAAATCAACATTGTACTTACAGAGACATGTGGTGAAAAGTGTCAAGTCAGGGCTGTCCAATAGTTTTGTCATTCGGAGAGTTTTCTTTTATAACGACGGGGCTCTTGGAAAAAGTTAAAAAGATTTTTTTTATAAACATATTAGTATAGGTTTATTTTAGAGTTGGGACACTTGAATATTTGAATTCTTAACTTCATAAAATCTTTAATTTATTTAATCCTAAAATTATAGTATCCTTGATTCATCAAATCCTTAATTATTCGGATCTCTATTTCTAGAATTATTGATAAGTCAAATCCTCAATTTATTGACTCCTCGAATAATATTAATTTCAAGATATTCGAAATCAATAAGAATATCGGTGACCTGGCGGTCTAGGGGTAAGGTGTCAGACTTCTGTGCTGGCGGCCGGGGTTCTATCCTCGGTCCCAGCACAGATTTATCTGATTACCAAACCCTTCCTTCACCTCTGACAAGACATCTTGTGAATGTGGGGAATGCCAGGCCTCCACCGTGGTTCGGATCCCACGTTAAACTGTAGGTCCTCCATTTCATCTCACAATCACCCTACCGTTACACATTAGCGTAAGTGCGTATAGCCCAAACGGGTAGTAAGACGCGGTGCTAATAATAAAAATAATAATATCAAAATTAATATCTCGTATACAAAAGGAGGGTTTTGAAATTACAGTTTTGCGCAATTTATATTTATATTTGTAAGAAATTATAGACTAGTTTAATTGGTAATATCACAATATCACAAACAAACAAAAAAAAATAACAGTATGGTGCACTGCACAGACTCTTTTATCTTAAAATAGACACCTTTTATTAAAAACTCGTAAGATTTGTGACACAAGTTAATAGGAATGATAGGTATTGTTGCGGAAACATTCCACCAAATTGTATGAATATAATAATATACACTGTTACAGAAACACAGAGAGAATATAAATATCTTTGTTCACAGAAGAGCATTAAAGTCAATACCTGTTTTCTATATATAAATATATGAAACTTATTTTTTTAAATCCAATAATTTCTTAGCTATAAACATACATGTGTGTATATAGTTCAGAAACTATTGAATTTATAAAAAAACAAATTCCATAAAAAGTATTTTTATTTTTAATAGTAGACCTACTACAATCTTAAAATGCTATGTTATCATCTATCTCAAATATTGGCAGAGATACGATCAAAATTGGAAATTTCCTCTAACGAAAAACTCCCTTAAAGTCAATTTCGTGGGAAAATGAGAGTATATATTTTGTTTTTAATGGTAAATAATATTTGGACACAAAGTTTAATTAAAATCGTCAGAGAGTATTTTGAGAAAATAAGTTTTAACTTTTTTTTTNTAAATTATACTTAATTTAAGGGTTTGATATATAATTTAAAAAAAAACTCTGTGAAGCTTATGAACACCATTGATACCATGTTATATCAAGATCGAAAAAATTGTTTGGGCTCTAGGAAGAGATACGGACAGACGACATTGTATAAAAACGCTTTTTCAGTTTCAAGGTGTCCGACATCTTATCTCACTCGGTAGTGTGTCTTTCTACTGAGTTCAGGGGTTCGAGTTTTACTCCTGGCATGGTCTAAAATGTATCAATGTTGAAATATGGGTTTCCCCTTTTCACATTGATGAACTAATGACCGGGGGGTTGGATGTTGTGACTTTTCTAGATATAAGTTGATTAACAAGTCATGGATATAATCAGTCTGTTTAGAAAGTAAACGTTAAATACCTCAAGTAAATTAAATAAAAATTAAAAATTTCAAGTAGTCATAAAAGTTGACATTTATCAAAGTCTCGAGTTTGATTTTTTTTTGACAATCACAGTATTTATCTTTCTGAGGGCCCAAGAGAAAGTAAAATTATATTTTTTATATTTCTGCTTTTTTTTTTTAACAGTATATCAGGTATAAGTGAAAAAAGGTGTCTTTTTTTTTCACCATTGCCTGGAGGTTGTTGGGAAGTTTCAAACAGTGGTCATTTTAGGGGCGTCACTTCCACCCACTGAAGAAGTTTGAGGGTCGATTATAGTTAGGGATCTCTTAAAGTGTCTGGTCCCTAACCTGGCTTTGCTCCAGGGAAGGACACCCAACTATGAAAGGTAAAACACACAACTTTTGGAAACTCACGACATTTTGCCAAACGAAACGAAGAAAGCCCTCACATTTCTTTTCAGGAAAGAAAAACTGTTTTTTTTTTTAAATCAACACTTCCTGTATAGTTAATTTATAAATAAATACGTTGGTATTGGTCGCATGGTTTGGCTCACCTGAATTACTCTTATTAGGATCTTTTTTTTTCGTTTTAGCACAACGTCTTACTACCCGTTCGGATTATACGCTTATGTACTAATTAGGCTAATGCGTCAGAGGTGATAGAAGTTTAATTTTTAAACTATTTAGGAAAAACCACTCTCATTACATCCAACCGGGATTCGAAAACCACTCCATCATTGGCATTTCAATCTATTTCAAAATTGACACCCTAAAGTAAACTATTCAACCACTGAAACATTATCTTATATTGAATTTTGATAAATATTAAGATAAAAACATTAATATTAACTAAAAAACTGCCTTATGAGCTTTTATTTTTTTTAGGTATATTTACCTCTCTTTAAATTACAGCCGTACTTATTTCTATATTACTTAACTTTGCCAAAATATTTCAACTTAAAAAAAACATGTTTAAAAAAAAGGGTTAAAATTTTAATTTGCCAAACACTTTTGACTAAAATTCCTTTATACATCTGAAGGAAAATGTAAACAAACTATAACACACAAAACCTTCAAATGTGGGCCGTATGATATACTACCAGGCGCATGTGGTTTGATTTGAAGATCATTGGAAGTTTATGGGTTCAAATACCAGTCGGGTGCACTAAGGAACTTTTTTAAGTATCTGTTTTATCTCGCTCTAACCAAACGTAAATACAGGTGCATCTTCTCTAAATTCTACGTTCCTAAATGCTACCTTGTCTATCTCATTAGTGTAATTAAAGTACATATATGTTCGATGGTTAGTAAGACACGGTTTGTGTGTGTGTGTGTGTGTGGAGTGAAGAACAAATAGAAAATATAGACCCACATATATAACGAACGCTTCTGCTTGTTCTATATTTTATATATAATACTGTATATTATTTAGAGTTAAGTTAAATACATTATTTTACAAATCTTATTTAATTTCGAAACCAAAACTTCATTTTACCTTTGATTCTCGAATCCTTAACAAGAATTATAATCTTTGAAAATTTATAAACACAAGAGGAAATAGTTATAAAATAGAAATTGACCCTAATAACTAAACATCAACAACTTTTTCTATAATATCTTATTTATAACATTCCTAAATTCAGTTAAGTGTTAAATTAATAATTTGGAGTCTTATTGTTTTGTTTTTCTTATAATTATGTTAGGGTTTGACCACGAATAAGAAGCTTCTATAAAACAAACTCCAATCCAAAGTTTTAGAAAAAATGTATTTAAATATTTAATTAAATATTTAATTATTTAGATTTTCTTGAACTTTCGATACGCTAATATCTAAGGATTCAATGGTTTGAGAGTTTTAGGATTCCACCTCTACTATTATAGTAATATTAGACCTCTGGGCTACATAAATCGTGGTCCAGTAGTGGAAATATTAGCCAGTACTAATGTACTGTTGCCCAGGGGATGCCCGAATGTACTAATCGTACATCCTTTCCGTGGAGGCTCTTTCCATGTCTCGATGAGGTGAGATAAGGGTGATAGTATGAGGATGTGGAACCAGTAGAAACACAATCTAAATTTTAAAGCCTATCAAACCCAAACCTGGTGACCGTTGGGGGTAGTTCCCCTTTCATTGAAAAATAATCATATAGCCCGAACGGGTAGTAAGACACGATGCTAAGTATTATTATTTAAAAAAAATACCGATGGTACCAGTCAGGAACTGAGCCCTAGACCCCAGGCTCTTAGCCAGATGCACTGACCAGTATACCACGGGTCCGGTTACCTCCTATAATAATACATAAATATAACAAAAAAAACTTTCCTTGACCAAATATTTAACCACAAGAGAACACGTTTTACGCCAGTATTTTGATAGGTTTCTATTAATTGTATGGATCTCATACCTCTACCCTCCCTCCCCCCCAGTATCCCGAAACAGAGCTGTATGGAGTTAAGAGGTTTCATGTCATCATCATCATCTCTGGTATGGACCACAGCATCCCAAACGCTTACACGCTAGTAGAGTCGTACAGTTAGGAACGTTGTACCAATATAAAGCCCGACCGTAAATCAGTGCTCAGATCAGAGACACGTTAACACGGAGATACGTCCGGGCAACAAGGGACTAAGGGGCCAACCCCAAAAAGAAAATACCTCTTTTTCAGTTATTTCAAGCAATTCGATGATAGTTTTTCAGATTTTCTGGAAATTGAGCCAATTTTAAAAATGTTATACGACCCGCCTCGGTGGCGTAGTTAGCTAACACGCTAGTTTCATGTTGAGCTAGACTGCCAAGAGGACAAGGAGATCTAGGTTAGAATCCCGGTCGGGTGAACTGGGGGTGGTTTTTCAAAAATGGTTTTCCACTCTCCCTCCACGAAAACGCGGGTTCACTTCCTCTAAATTCAACCTTCCAAATTCCTAATCGATTAGCGTAATTAATACTTAAGCGTATAACCCGAACGGGTAGTAAGACGCGGTGCTAAATAAATAAATAAAAAGTATTATGTATCCTTTTACAAAAAATACTGATTATGGATTAATTATCCAAGCAATTATATGTGCTAGTTACGGATATAGCAGCTTCTAAATATCATATTCATTAAATAAAAAATACACCTGTACACGGGAATCGAATCGGTGTACTATGTCAAAGGTCCCGGGCTCGATTCAAGAGTCAAGATTACATTTTTTTAAATATAAAGAATACAAACACTGAAGTTAAAATTATTTCAAAGATAATTAAAGCTCGGTTCGTGCAAGACTAGAAATGTAAATAATTCATTTACAAAATGACATTGAAATAATTTGCGAGCGTTCTAAAGATCGATTGGATTTTTGGCGCAATGTGAATGAAAATTGGTACAACCTACCTCGAGACATTGCGATGAAAATATCATGCCTATTTGGATCGACATACCAAAGTAAATCAGTGTTTTCTATCGTGGGTTTTATCAAGAATAAATATCGAAAAAGACTCGCGGATTCTAACCTCTAAAATAGATTACAAAAATTATTCCCCCAATTTAAATAAACCATCATACTAAAATAAATGTCACTCATCACACTAATTTTTACTATATATTTTTATTATAATTTTGTTGTTATGAAATTTATATTGTAAACATTTTCTTTGATATAAAATATGTCACATTTCCTTTAATTTGAATTTTTATTTCTTTCCTTTTTTTGTTATGATCGCAATTTTTTTTTCCTTCAGACAAAAGTGTGGTCTATTTATAAATATCCCTTTTTTTTTCCAGGTACCTCATTTGGTATAAAGGGTGAGTAGGTTGAATTTAAAGGAAGTGTAACCGCATTTGAATGCAGGGAGAGTGTAAAACCATTTTGAGGGAGGAGAACTTCAGTACACCCAACAGGGTTTCAAACCCTTATCTCCCAAGCATAGGTAGCCCGGACTAATATGAGAGTGACGCCTTGGACCGTTCAACCACATAAGTGGGTCGCCACCTTGTTAAGCGTCTTCTCATATAGCATCACAACCCCTGAAATCTTTTCACTGCAGTTAAACGCTCCTTTAGACCCTTTTCGCCTCAACTGCTAGAAATACTGATCCCACTCTCATTCCATAACACCTGTGAGCATCCAACGTCTTACCTGGACTGGGACCTTACTGTCATTCGGATACACACACACACATGCTCGGTCATAAACACTTCATCTGTACATATTCCATTACAACCAATCACAGTTTCTCCCTTTCTCACGCATTTTATTTAAACTACAAAATGTTTTGTAAAATAATAATAATACATTTCTTAAAGAAGTATTATAGCAACTACCCTTCTATAACC
>CABFOW010006233.1:0-12841 GCA_902141385.1 Timema californicum | reverse complement strand
AACCTTCCCAATTCCTAATCCATTAGAGTAATTAGTACTTAAAGCGTATAACCCGAACGGGTAGTAAGACGCGGGGCTAAATATTATTATTATATCTTATAACATAAGGCCATAATTTAATCCGTTATGGTAAATCTTACTTTACCTTTCATGGTAAATTGAATGTAGATGATAAGACTCCGATCTATCATTTTAGATTTTTTTTTATCTTATGATACTTATGTGATATTATTTTCAAAGCAGGATAAAAAATTAAGCGATATAGATTAAAATTATTACATTACTTTTAAGATAACCTAACTTTTAATGACCGGCAAATGTAATGGTAAGAGAACACCGGGAAGACCAAGATGTAAATGGGAGGATAACATTAGAACGGACCTAAAAGAGATAGGTTGTAATGAGGTGGACTGGATAGAACTATCTTAAAATAGAGGTAGGTGTTTATGTTTTTAAGTGTAAGATTTAACCTTTGAGTTTCTAAATAATAATAATATTTAGCACCGCGTCTTACTACCCGTTCGGGTTATACGNAATTAGAGGAAGTGAACCCGCATTTGCATGGAGGGAGAGTGGAAAACCATTTAGGAAAAACCACCCCCAGTTCACCCGACCGAGATTCGAACCTCGATATCCCCGTCCTCAGCAGTAGAGCTCTACACGACAAGCGCGTTAGCCAACTACGCCACCGAGGCGGGTGAGTTTCTAAATAAATAGTGTAAGTACAGTAGGTAACTATAACACCTCGTTAACTTGACCTTTATCATAAACCAGATCACTTTAGCACTTATCTTAAGGGTTTGGATAAAGATATTTCCAAACGTTTCTAGAAATTTTGAAACCTTAACCAAACCACTGTTTCAACCCACAAACATTGGGTCCTGACTCCTGAGGCGAGGGATGTATCCTAAGACCATCGTGGCTGACATCAATATTATATAAATACATAAATGATCAAACATAAATATACAAGCATTTATCGGAATGAGAAGATAATGTAGACAGAAAGCTTTGTATCTTCTTCGCTTCTCTGGTTGTAAAATACACATTCCTAGTGAGACACTGTAACTAGGCTTGAAAGGGTTCCGAAGGGAGGGGGTGGCAATTACTTCGGAAGCAGATATTTGTAGACCAATATTACATTTAATAGAATACCAAAGTTTAATTGGTCAAGGCTTTTTTATTGCATTTATACATTTAATAAATTGAGTGTTTGATTTAGTTGTGTAAGTATATTATTTTGATTTTTTGCTAGTATTTTTAGGTCATATTTTGAAAATTTGAAGTCATTATTTAAAAAGTTTACGTTAATTTATTTGTAATTGTTTTTTCATCATTTTAGATCATAAAAACCCGGGCCCTGATAATAACTATTAGACTTATAAGTATAGATAGACCTATGACATATAAATGTCAATTTTGAAAAAAATCTAACCGACCCTATAGGCTGTGTGTGGCCCCAGGTATAGACAAATCCGTCAGATATGTAAGACCCAATTCTTATGAGTTTGAGGTCACATAATACGTCAAGATTCATCGAAATCTTGAGCTAGGAAATTAACATGATCAAAGTATTTTTTATATATAATAAAGTAACTTTTTGAGTAATTAAAGTACAGTATTTAGTTTTTATATTAAGGGATGATAACAAAATAAAATAATAGCTATACAATTAAAGAGTCTATTTTAATTGCGACAGTTTGTACACCTGAAGATCATTACCAGGTTCATCATATCGTGGGACAAGACAGGGGAACAATATAGAAAATGAACAAAATATATATTAAAAAATAAGGGGGACGTAAAAAAAAAATAAAGAAAGAGAGAAAAATAAAGTAGGGGCCTATGTTATTTTTTATTTTACTTTTTATTTTCTAGTAAGGACATCTTCGCATGTTCCATAAATTAAAAGAAATTTTCCAATTACTTGTTGGAGTCCCTGGCCCTCGGTCTCCTACCGTATTGGCCCAGCAGGGGGTCCCTGGAGATGGAGAGGCCTCCCGGCCATAACTCAGTGGGTCGGGGCGCACCAAAGGGTGCTCTTGCCCCCTTCAAGATCTGCTCGCCACGGATGGACAGGACAATCAGCGAGGGACGGACGCACACTAAGAGAGGGGTGAAACATTGGTTGGACCTATCCTGAGATTAACTAACAATTAAGAGAAGATACTAAGAAAATCTTCCGTCACATCTTTAGATTTTTTATGGGTTACCTTAAAGACAAAATTCATAAACTCCTACTAACACTCCAAAAAACATAAAAGATTGCGTTAGAAATGCTTTCAGAAATATTTATTGAAAGACTTTACCATCTTTACCACATACTCATCAAAGTTTTACAAAGCGAATTGAAAAATATATCGAGTTTAATGGGTAATCATGTTGAGCATTTATTAAAGTAATTTTATAAATTATTTTGCATTCAACGTAATAAAGAATAACACAATGTAGGCCCAAATAAAAAATTCTTGAATAAAAATTGTTGTAAGAAAATACATCTTAAAATATATTAAAAAATTGATGTCAAATAAAAAAAGATTTCAAACAAATGTTGGTTGGTATTTTGAGTAGCATTAGGTGGCTTCTAAAATTAGAATTTTTTTAAATTTAAAAACAAAGTTGGCCTGGAAATAACCTTGAGTTAATACACCAAATCAAAAAGAATCAGTGCTGTATAAGTATACAGTGATTTGTATGCTTAGACCTTTTACAAAATGTACGACCTACAGTGTTTATTTTATTTACCAATGTGCTACTTACGACATTTAAGTCCGTATATGACGATTGCATTGAAACAATGCATCGATAAGTGAAACAAAATGCATTGCTTCAATTTGCGACGATTTTCGAGCTACGACAGTGGTCATCTGAGGTATACCAGTACAAATTTTACTGTTCATTTAACTGACCTAAGACTGACCCTTTTAAACAGATATTTAGGGGAGGTGTGTCCCTCCCTATCTGTACTCCATGCTAATGGATACATACAAAAAAATAATAGCAAACATAAAATAATTTAAGTTCAAATTCTTTAGTTAAGTTCGTTTGTATTTCATGTGATTATTTTCTATGAATTTAGAAATTTCCTTAAAAATATGTATTTTCATAATAATAATAATAGTAGTAAATACAGTGTGCGACTGGCCTTACTTCTGCCCGTAATGACTAGTGAAGGGTGTGGACTACATTCGACTAGATATTTTTTTCCTTTCCTCCACCCTTGGTAAGGGAAAAAATATATTGTCGGTTGCAACTTAGCTCAGCTCTTCTTTGAGCCCTTCTTCACACAAACATATATTCCCTATCTTCTCCTCATCTCGTAAAGATCAAGCTACACATGTTATAGCACCCATACGGCAACTTACTACGGACATAACTAAAAAAAATATATATAAAAAAAATCAAGACACCCTTCATTTTATTTTTTTTATTTAGAAGGTTCTTTAAAATTAATATTGCGCTATTAAAACAAAAAAATAAACGTGACTTTATCTAGGGTTTTTTTTCTGAGTTATTTTTCAAACATTTAATATGACCTTTCACCTTACTTTCTACATTAAATTTTTATTTGGGGGATAGATAAAATAATTAGCATAAATAATAATTTTTAGAACTATATATATATTAAAGTTATTTGCTAGAAGAATTATTAGTATCTGGTGTAATGAAACACTTTTAACAAAAGACTCGTATTTGTGAACATAAAAAAAAAGGTTTGGTGAGTAAAATATACCGTCTTTAGGTTTTGTGCTGTTTATAAATTATAAAGAGTCACAAATTAATAGCTATAATATTTTTAAATGAGTCAAAAGTTTGTCATAAACTAAAATTAGTAAGCCTTTGTTATGTTATTTTTTTATAAATTATAATATTTCACGCCATGGTAGTGTTATTGCTTCGTTGGTAAGGCTAGTGGATTAAACGGAAAGCTAGTTTAGTTTGGTTTGCCAGTGGGGGTGAGATCGGGGTTTGAATCCCAAGCTGGCGTGCTAAGGACTTTTTTCCTTCCAAATAGTGTTAGACATTCCTCCACGCAAATGCGGGTACATTTACTTTATATTTATATACCTTTTATTTTTATCATATATACCTGAATAGGTAGTAAGACAACCCAGATTTGAACCTTGATCTCCTTGTCATAGGCGGTCAAGTTTATTGCGAGAATGATGCCTCAGACCATGTGGCCACCAAAGCAGGTAGCGTTTTTTCATGACCAACACATAACTGGCAAACCTGACAAAATCAGAGACTGACGTCTCTGTTTATGTGTCCACCAATTTAGGGACATTTGACATTCAAATAAATACATATATGTGTGACACACATGGGTGGGAACGGGGACTAAGGTGGTGAACCTAATCTGGTCTTGTGTAGAAATGGGGAAGATCATGGTTGGTTTTACGGCCTGGTATAGAAAAGGTGGGGTTCCCAAATGGTTACCCACTCCTACTTCACTCAAATGCGGGTACATTTGCCCTAAAAATCTACGGTGAATAACAGTCGGGCCATGATAGGCCTTATCCCAAAAGTTCAAATCTTGGTCGGGCCACAGTCACTGACCAGGTGTAGTATCGTCATATGCTTGGTCGGGCCACAGTCACTGACCAGGTGTAGTATCGTCATAGCTTGGTCGGGCCACAGTCACTGACCAGGTGTAGTATCATCATAGCTTGGTCGGGCCACAATCACTGACCAGGTGTAGTATCGTCATAGCTTGGTCGGGCCACGCTCATTGAACAGGTGTAGTATCGTCATAGCTTGGTCGGGCCACGCTCACTGACCAGGTGTAGTATCGTCATAGCTTGGTCGGGCCACGCTCACTGACCAGGTGTAGTATCGTCATAGCTTGGTCGGGCCACAGTTCACTGACCAGGTGTAGTATCGTCATAGCTTGGTCGGGCCACAGTCACTGACCAGGTGTAGTATCGTCATAGCTTGGTCGCGCTACGCTCATTGAACAGGTGTAGTATCGTCATAGCTTGGTCGGGCCACAGTCACTGACCAGGAGGACTATAACAGATAACAGACCAGGAGGACTATAACAGATAACAGACCTGTGACAGTGACATGTCGTGAAGTGTTTCAGTGGTTAACTGCCTTAGTCTAAGCTGTACCTTTGAGCTGTTCACGCCCCTCGGTAGAACACTTATTGTTCAGGTTTCGAGGGAAATAAATTCCCGTGGGAGGCATGGTCAAATAAAGCCCCAAACTGGCGAGAACATATCACAGGTACGGTTTAAACAAGGTCTGCCTCCTTTGCAACAACCAACAACACGCCACTGACGTGTGGGTAGTTATTAATTTAGCCCAACTAATCATCTTGCCTTGTATTAGGTTAAAATTACTTAGGTTAAGTTAGGCTAGGTTAGATTATGTTAGGCTAGGTTAGGCTATATTAGATTAGCTTAGTGTTTTGTTGTGTCTATCCCTTGCTGTTGTATTCGCTAAGCTTAAGCCAACATTTACAACCATCCTAAGTGGATCACCCCAACAGTTGGTGCCGAGTTAGTACATCAGTACGACTTGTTTACAATTCCCAAGAAGGAACTCGTGGTCCAACTGTAATAACGCCCTCCTTTTCCTCATCCGTAAACATTTGCGTATCCTTGGAGTGTGATTTGACACGGGAGACACCGCCAGGCATCC
Organism: Timema californicum; assembly: GCA_902141385.1. Classification (NCBI taxonomy): domain Eukaryota; kingdom Metazoa; phylum Arthropoda; class Insecta; order Phasmatodea; family Timematidae; genus Timema; species Timema californicum. The sequence goes on along the minus strand of CABFOW010006233.1, from coordinate 7,195 downwards.
ACCACGGCCGAGGGTCAAGAGTCGACTGGAGCGAGCAGCTAATCAGAAAAGGGTCCTGTGCAGGATCACGTGACCCTCCATTTGACCTGCGCCTAATGATGCCACGCACCTCGTGATCTGAGGATTCAGGAAGAGTCTTGGGAGATGCCGAGTGCTGGTCTGAAGGCGATTTTGACCGGGGTCCATGATCGGCTCTGGGACAGTCGGTGGTCAATACACAGGGGAACTCCACTCCCACTCCTCTTTCCATCCTCCAAGGCTCTGGGACAGTCAATTGCTGATAATAAAAAAACAGTGGTACTCTTCCTTCTTTTGAGAAACTGAAACAGTCAGGGGGCAATAAACTGGAGAATACTCCTACCCTTCATTTCTTTGAGATTCTGAGACAGTCAGGGGCGAATAAAAGAGTGAAAACTAGGTACTCATCCTTAGATGAAAGCGTACAATCAACGAATAATAAACAGGCTATCTGTAACCGAATGTCAGCTCAATTTTGTTTGTCCTCCGACTAAACTCCTGGTGTGTTGTAATGTTTATATTTATAGTTAAAGGAGAGCGTTTTCCGTTGACTCGTCTTCAACACCTCACAGATTAAAATAATATACTAGACTACATTGTACAGTGTACTACATTGACGCAGTGTTTATCAGAATGTGGTCCTCGGACCAGTGCTGGTCCACAACAGCCTATCAAGTGGTTTTCAGGATCCCGGGAAGTTTAGTGATGTTGATCAAAAATAATACAAAAACTCAAAATCCAAATGATTAAATATGAAATATTCATACTATTTACAGGTAGATGCAGGTCAAATAGAAAAGAAAATATGTAGCAAACTAAGGTCAATAAATCTAAACCATTTTTTATAAAAAAAAATTATGAGGTTTAGAATGTTAGAAATAATAAAAAATAACTCATGTACTGTCGTTACATAATAATGTTGTTCCCAACATTTCATTAAATTAATTGATGTTTTCTTTGATGAATAGTCGTAAAATATAATTGTTTATAGAATAATGTTTTCCCTGCATAGCTTCAAGTTGCAAGTGTAGGGGAAGTTAGAAAAGGTAAGTATTTTTGAAGTTTTTAAATAAAAACTTTCTTTAAAAAAAATCAAATATTGTTCCAGTAGAAATATAAATTTTAGTTTTCCCCACACGGTGATATCAACATTTCTTGAATATCTGTCAAGGATGTCCTGGAATTTAATGACAACCTTTTATCTTAATTTAAAAAGTTTCTCATCTAATGCCGCTATGCTCATGACAGATATTCAACAACTGTTGATATCACCATGTGAAGAACATTAAACTCTATGTTTCTACTGGAACAATATTTTTTTTTATTTCAGCCAAAAAATTGTGTTTTGCTAGAAAAACAGAAAAATCCCTTATCTGTTCTCTCGTACCCTTCCACCAACCCTTAAAACAACCCAACCCCCTGCCTCCCCTTATTAAAAGGCCCCGGTGGTCCCCCCAGTACGCATAGCTTTCATTTAGTGTCCCCCTTTCATCACCAAAACTATAAAAAAAATTGCTGTATTATGCTATACTAGATAAATTTTCATTGAAGTTAACAGTTACCTTTGGGGCCATCCTTAAATTAATTAAGGCTTTTTTTTTCTAACGGCCCCCAGCTCCCCCTTCCCAACACTATCTTACGTAACTTTTTATACGATTTGGTAACTTTTTATTGTTTAGTTATTTTAAAACAGAAATATTGGTAATAAAGCGAGTGGTGTGAAATTAGAATAGTTTAATCGCAGTAATTAATTGAAATGTCAGGGAAATTTAACAAAAAGTTCCTACGTCTTACCATCCATGTAGTCTCTATATTTACACAAAAAGAGTAGGGACAATAGTAGTAAAATTTGAGGAAAAATGCCTTTAACTACATAGAAAGAGTGTGGGGAACCCTACACGAAAAATGAGCATCTTAATACATGCAACCTGGATTTTAACCTTGGCCTCCTCTTCACTGGCGAACCAGACTACACAAAACTGACGTTTTTGTCCACGTGACCACACTTTTTTTATGGGAGTTCTATTAGTGAAATTAAAATAGATTTTTTTTTTCAAGATTATAAGTTCTTTCATTTTTAAAATAGTGTGTAATTTATTCTTCAATTACAAATTTACCTGTGTTACACACAGATATATAGTTTTCTATTCTGTTTTACGACCCCATTTTTTTCTGTCTTTGATATATGGTGTCATGGGTTGATATCCGAGTATCGGTATTAATACCCAGACCTTCAAAAGAAACCAACCAAAGGGTCGTAAAAGCGACGTAAAGACGAGAAAGATTCCTTTCCTTCGTATTCTCAACTGTTCATGTTGATGTATGTGACTACAAACCCACTCTCATGTCATTACGATCGAGATTGTTACCGAATCGAAATTTAATCTGGCGTGAAATTTGAAATAAAAAATAAAATAAAAAAATCCATCTCTTTTTCATGTGGTAAAAACGAAGTACTCCCCCCAAATACGGATTTTTTTTTTTTTTCGCGCCCGAACCAAAAGATGATTTAAAACTTGTGTCTTCATTTGTTACGGTGAAGTTCAGAAATCGCAAGATTCACCATGGTGTCACTTATATACGTTTTTTTTTCTAAACTAAAAAGGTCACGAGTTCGTTGTCAAGCTGGAGAAAGTTTTAGGTACATTCTATTGAACTACTTTAACAATAGAATATCCTGTATATTTATTAAGAAAACATGATAATTTATTTTATTTTGTTAAACATTTTTAAGACCTTTTACAAAATGATGCAAGATATGGCGTTACATAAGTTAAATTTTGAGTACTATAAATATGCCAGACATTCATTCATAGATAAATGAAGTATTCGTGGTTCAAAGTATTAATTAATAAAAATATATATTTTATTCTTAATCGAACAAGAATCGATTCAGGCCTCTCATGTCTATGATTTGAAGACTATGCCAATGATTAATTAAGTTGATTCGTATCAATTCAATTGCATTGATATAAATATATAAAAATATATTTACGTAAGTTACGTAATTACTCTATGGCTTTAGGAGCTTGAAAGTCCATTGCCGCACTTTCAAAAGTACTCCACCTACCCCTATCTTGAGCTAGTCCTATCCAGCCCCTCCCATTTCACCCTATCCCTATCTTGAGCTAGTCTTATCCAGCCCCTCCCATTTCCCCCTATCCCTATCTTGAGCTAGTCTTATCCAGCACCTCCCATTTCACCCTATCCTTATCTTGAGCTAGTTCTATCCAGTCCATCTCATTACACCTTAACCCAATCTTAAGCTAGCTCTATCCAGTCCACCTCATTAATCCCTATCTCTTTCAGATTCATTCTAATGTTATTCTCCCATCTTTGGCTAGGTCTTCTCAAGGGTATTTTACCATTAAATTTGCCAGTTTTTGCCTTGAACGCTGTTCTAATTTCTTCCATTCGAAAAAATTCAATTCGCTTGAAGTGAATCTAACCTCTAATGTGTGATCTAGGATAGTAAGCAAAAGTGAGTGTATTTCTACAAATGGTTACTAAGAAAATTCTCACAAAGACATCTGGATAATGTCTGAAGCGAATTACGCCTTAGAGCTCTGAACCCCCACCAAGAACATTAAACAATACTAATAACATTCAATGACACATGTTTGTAATGCAGCTGCATGTATCAAATAGTAATAATAGCTTTATTAATCAATAAAACATTCCTTTTATGGAATGAATGTCACTATAATGAACCTACCGATAGTTTCGTAAGACATAGGTTTGTCTTTCTCATCCCAACTTTCTCACGATCATTGTCACTGTGACAAATATTTTTTTTTTCAAAAGGCCAATCGTATTATTCCTTCCCTCGTCCTCGTGTCCAAAGTAATTCCACAGATGTTATAGATGGGACGTGCATATTTTCTTCTTGAGCTATTTCACGTGAGAATGATCGGAAATGACATGTACCGGGTCTGAAACGAGGCTATGTACACTCGATTACGATGTTATATAGACAATCCCTTATAGATACATATTTCTTAGTGGTCAAGTCATGTCACAAGGCATGGGTGGAGCTTAAGGTGGCCCACCTCGGTCGGTAAGAAATTGCCACACGAAAGTTCTGTTATATTATAACGGTGGATTCACACGTTCACCTTAAAAACTAGCTCAGAACAGAAACGTGGTCACGTGACGCGCTCTAAGCCAATCACAAGATTTCCGCTTTGATCGGCGTGAGCTGTCTTGCTCAAGTTCAACTATTCTCTACTTTGTCCGCTCTGCCTTAAATGTTCGACACAGGAGAACCAATCAAATCTCAGAACTAACCATTTCAAATCAGTGCGCATGCGCTTTTGACAACGCATGCGCTCTACAGCCAGACAGCTCCGTTGGCCGTGGTGGCGAGTTTTGAAATAACTCGTTAGTGTTACGCGTGTGTGTCAATGTATTGGATTGTGCCAAAACACAGCGTTATAATTTGAAAACAACCATCGGGACAATGATCTAAAATATTATTAAAATATCATATTATTATTATTATTATTATTATTAGCAACACGTCTTACTACCCGTTCGGGTTGTACGCACTTACGCTAATGTGTAATGGTAGGATGATTGTGAGATGAAATGGAGGACCTACAGCTTAACGTGGGATCCGAACCACGGTGGGGGGCCTGGCATTCCACACATTCACAAATTGTGACTATTACACGTCTTGTCGGAGGTGAAGTAAGGGTTTGGCAATCAGATAAATCTGTGCCGGGACCGAGGATTGAACCCCGGACCCCCAGCACAGAAGTCTGATACCTTAACCCTAGACGGCCAGGTCAGCTGACAGTTAATTATTTTAGTCACAGACAGTTCCATCACCAACAGTTAGTCTTTTAACAACTAAGCCACAAAGGTTCTTGTCTTGTTAAGCCATTATTAAAAAAAAAATCGAAACTAAGAATTTATCACTAGAAAGATTTTTTTCTAGAAATTATCTTAACCTAAATAAGCTTTTCACCTAGAATGTTTTTAATGAGCCTTACCCTTTCTCCACCCCCCCTCCCCACCCCAGTTGTTGATGGGATGGGCCGGGACATTGATGAATATGAACTAATTCATCTATAACAGGACGTTAAAACCAGACTTTGTGATTCCTCTTTAAGACAAACTATTTTTATTTTTTTGTATTAAAATGTATGATGTAAACCAAGACGTCAAACCCCGCTCATATATCTGAGGAAATTTACGGCCCATTAATTTGTGGGAGAGTTTTACACTCTTCAACATTTCCATATAAAGAAGTTTTTAATTACTGTAAATTTTTGTGAGTTAAACCTGTAGTTAAAATGTTAGGTTGGTAGTAATGGTAACTTAAAGTGGATTCCAAGAAATGTAGCTATCATATTATTTGTCTAAATATATTTTATATTACATTTAAAGTTATTGTAAACGTAAAATGTATTTATTTGATAAGCAAAATATATATAAAAGGTTCACAATATATAATTAGATGGGAATAGGTGTAGGGGACTATAGTAACTATAGGGTCTATATTATTATTATTATTATTAGCATCGCGTCTTACTACCCATTCGGGTTATATGCACTTACGCTAATGTGTAATGGTAGGGTGACTGTGAGATGAACTGGAGGACCTACAGTTTAACGTGGGATCCGAACCACGGTGGAGGCCTGGCATTCCCCACATTCACAAGATGTCTTGTCAGAGGTGAAGGAAGGGTTTGGTAATCAGATAAATCTGTGTCGGGACCGAGGATTGAACCCCGGACCCCCAGTACAGAAGTCCGACACCTTACCCCTAGATCACGAGGTTACCTTATAGGGACTATAGTAAAAAAAAATTGCTTCAGTAGAGTTTAATGTTCTTCACACGGTGATATCAACAGTTGTTGAATATCTTTCATGAGTGTGGCAGCATTAGATAAGAAACTTTTTAAATGAAGAGAAAAAGTTGTCATTAAATTCTTGACAGATATTCAACAAATGTTGATATCACCGTATGAAGAAAACTAAACTCTTTGTTTCTACTGGAGCAATAATTGATATATTTTGACAAAAAAAAGTTTTTGATATGAAAACTGCAAAAAGCACTGCCCTTAACTCATGTCTCCTAGCTCTCCTCCTTAAGATCATAATTTGTTTTATTAATAATAGTTAGAATTTATTTTACTCGGACCACTAAATGCCAATCCGAAGGCCATCATCAATTATGTGGTCTTATCACTTGAATTTAAAGCCACTAAAGTTACAACTTCTTAAATAACTATCCTAATTCGTTTGAGAATTGGTTTTTAGTAAATACATTTTTTTAAATAATAGTTAAAATTGAATATTTGTAGGCATTTCCGGTATTATTTTTTGCTTTTTTCTAGACCAACTTAAAAAAAAACTTGACTTGATCTGACTATTTTGAGTTGGGCCTAGAGCTGACCCTATTTGACATAGATTGAGGTAACGTGATTAAAATATATTTCTCGAGTTAATTTTAAACTAAATAAAACGTTATTTATGTTAAATTGTATTTTTATAAAAAAAAAGATTAATTTTGTCTTTGTCACAATGATAAATATTTATCAAAAAAAAGTTTAATATTTCATACATATGTGTTAAATTGTCGCCAAAGTATATAAAATTACTGATATTGAATTTTTGGTATAACTATGAATAATTATATTAATTTAAGAAATATATTTTGGTAGACTCATTCTATTCTATTCCATACAGTTTTAATTGCAAATAAAAACAAAAACTAAACGATTCTCATATTATAAAAGAAATTAACGTTTTTCAAGGGTCTCGGATTCAATTGCCATGTACAGGTATCATTTTACAAATAACTGAGAAATGAAAAGATTAGTTATAGCCTTTAATAGCTAATGTACATCCTAATAACATGGTTATATCAATAATGTTTCACCCGCTTCGATGGCGGCGTGATCTAACGCGCTACTCTCGCAGTAGACTAGACTACTGATGACGGAGAGACTGAAGTTCGAGTCTCTGTCACGTGTACTGAGGATGGCTTTCACTAGATGGGTTCCCATTCTCCCTCCACGCAAATGTTGGTACACCTCTTACGAATATAGCCTCCCTAATCCCTAAAATGTTGACCTAGCGGTCTAGGGGGTAAGGTGTCAGACTTCTGTGCTGGCGGCCGGGGTTCAATCCTCGGTCCCGGCACAGGTTTTTCTGATTACCAAACCCT
>CABFOW010006232.1:17427-34130 GCA_902141385.1 Timema californicum | reverse complement strand
AAAATAAAAAATGTTCCTCTTGTGACCTCATGGTTATTATTTTTGGGGCCCACTTCCTGACCTCTGTGTGAGCGTCACATAATTATGTTAATTCGTTCGTTCGTTGGTCGTGATCCCTCGAAACCCATGCCGAATGTATTTTATCATCACTTTTAATCAACCCATTTTTTCTCCTAAAACAGTTACCTTGCCAGGATTGACAATAATGGCCTCTCCCTTGAGCGAATCTGTTTATCGACGTTCGACTAGCAATTCAAATAGAAAAAAAAGATCGTAGCAGTGGTCGTTATTGATACCTAAGCTAAAGTTAAATGGCTTGAGTTTTTGTAATTATGATTACAAGTCTCATGGCTACACTCCCGTTAAAGCCTCGTCAAGTGATATCGACATTATTATTAGGATCTTTACATATGTGGTAATTAAAGTCTGTATAGTGGGCATCTACTTGAGCCTGGATCATAGTTTTATTGGAACGACTGTAATATAGTAATCGAGTACACGCATTGCCGTATCTACAAGTGCCTCTATAAATAAATCGGTAAAAGCGCTTCCTATGAAATTCCAATACTCGGACAGATCATCATCAAAATTAGATTTGAGGTATATACCTACATATTATACCACATGCCTCTGAACGCTTTTTCTATCGAAATATATCGTATCCGGATTACAAGTCGTGGTTATTGGTAACAGTAAACTTTTCAGATTCATGTATACAATGGACTCCGTTTTACCTGTTGCTTAAACTTTTTAAATTTTAGGTATTTATCTTCTCCTTAAGGGAAAGTACTTCTTACAGCACAACATTTGGTATATGACTCTTTATGTTTTGCGAGTTTATTTTCAGTCAGAAAAGAGGTCAAACGGCTATTTCAAAAGAATCGATGTCGGCTATGTGAAGTAACCCTCAATTGAGGATTTATCAACCAAAATATGTTTTTAATCGTGCTTAAATAATATTCACCTCATCCCGGCTCTTTTATCATAAAGAGAATAACTTGTCTGTAATATTATTTTGAAATTACAAACACAGGTAGTATCACGAGGTTTGTTCTATCTTTAATATTCCTCCCTGTCTCGATGTGTCACTCCCAACATATTTCGCACTGTATATATTAATGAATATATCGTTCAGCTTTTTCAAGCATTTAATATCTCATTTTAAACGGGAGTGTGATGCTGTTAAGTTTCAGTACATCTCTGAAATTCGTATAGGATGACAAGCTATGATGGTTGTTAACATAGATATGTTTAAAGAAGTATACTAAAACCGTAGGGGAAAGCGTTGTCTTTCCCCCCGTTGGATATTGATCAAGGCTCTACATTTGGCTATCACTTCAGGGATTTGAACCCGGGTACCTATTGTGTAATCTGATTGCTTGATATATTTATTATCATTACGATAGTAACATCGTAAATCCACCCAGATTCTTTCATAGCAAAGTTCTCAATTTGAGTAAGCAACTGTAAAATTGTGTTATTTTCAAATAACTCGTCAAGAGCAATAGTACCGTTTGTGTTGCATAAAGTCAACTATAAGTACACCTTTTATATCCTACCGAGGGTAGGATGCCTAAACTAACACATGAAACCAAAATTTACTTTTATCGAATTATTTTTACGAGATTAATTCATCGTCTTTTCGTAGATAGCCTATCATGCAGCAAGGCACTGTACAGGGTCTTTATACGGTATTAATTGTTTTTGGGATAGGTATTTATTCTTCGGATGTATACTTCTTCAATGAATCTTATATATAGTCCTACTGGTCCCAGGTAAAGGCAAAATTGGCTAAATCTTGTACCTTGTGCCTACATCTCTTTAAAGAGTCGCTAGTTTTTGAAGCTATACGTCTACGTCAGTTAGTCCTACTAGCATCACACTTGAGGTCAAAATCAGTCCTGATATATGCTCGATCAAAACATAAAATACTTGCCATCATGACGTGCAATATCACGTTTAAGGTATTTAACTAACAACTGTTAACTAACAGTTAATTCCTGCCAAGTAAATGCTCTACTCCCAATAACCTGACAGGTTACATTAAATAATAAGGGTTTAAACGGGCTCATTTTTCTAGGGGTCCTGAAATGTCGGTTATGTATTCCACAGGCATCTACCTTTTATTTTCACAGTTGCATGGCTAAGTCTAGTATTTCAAGGTTTGACCAGGAACCAGCTATTTAAAAAGGAAAGCTTTAATTAGTCTACAGATAACATTTAATGCTAATAATAACTATAAATAGATATACCATGTATAAATACCTTCAATTACTAAACTGGTGGTCTTACTATGCTTGGATAACTCTTTAAAACAAATGTAAGCTCAGCCATGGTGATATCCTCCAGCTGGGCGTCATTCAGCATCGAGAAACGGGTGGGTAACCAGACACTGTACTTGCCATTCTAAACGGATAAAAGTCGTCAACTAAAGCGGGTGCTGTCCCTTTTATACCGTTAAAGTGGTAGCCATACCCTTGATCTAAATCAGTCAACTTTATCGGGATTATATCACTTGATTCTACTGAACTCAGCAAGATGGGTGTAATAACTCAACATGATGTATCGTTTAAAATGTATTTTGATCATAATGATTTTCTCTTACAATGTTGAGCCTTTAAATAGGGCACGCAAGAAATTTTCAAGCCCCACTCAGTTGGGTGCGTGCTGCGCGCTGCAAGTTCAATCAAAGGAAAGAGAAAATTGGGTGCTGATAGAAACGAATTCCTGGTTGGTAAGTAGGGATAGGCAGAAAAATTTGAATGAGACTAAATCTTTCTCGGAAAATGATCTAGTCGGGTGGAAGAACGATAAGATCATTTTTTCTTCGGGAAATGCTATTAAGTCAGCTAAGCTCAAATTTTCCTCAGAGAGTGGTCTGTGGTTAGATGGTATCACGAATTTTCATGGAAAATTCTATAAATTTGGCTTAGGTCAAGTTTTTTTCTTCGGAAATGTTCTTGAGTCGGATGGCAGCATTATATAATCGATTTTTTCCCCGGAAAAGCTTATAGAGTCGGCTAAGATCAAATTTTTCTCGGAAAATGTTTTAGATTAGGATGGTAGAGCGATAAGATGGAAATTTCTCCAGAAAATATATGTTAGATTCAGCTAATTTCAAATTTTGATCGGAAAAGTTTTCAATGTGGGTGTTAGAAAGATGATATCAAATTTTCACTGAAAAATGCTATACAGTATGGCACGAAAAGTTCAAATTTTCCCCATAAAATGTTACAAAATGTTTGAATTTGAATTTTCCTCGGAAAATGCTGTGGAGTCAACCAATTTCTAATTTTCTTGGAAATTGCTCTAGAGACGGCCAGTAATAACAATTAGCACCGCGTCTTACTAACCGTTCGGGTTATACGCTTAAGTACTAATTACGGTTAATGGGTTAGGAATTGGGTAGGCTGGATATAGATTAAGTGAACCCACATTTGCGTGGAGCGAGAGTGGAAAACAATTTAGGAAAACCACCCCAGCTCACCCAAGTGATATTCGATCATCGATCTCCCCCTCCTCAGCAGTCTAGATCAACATAAAAGTAGTGCGTTAGATAACTATGCAACCGAGGTGGGTGAGACGGTTAGTAGATCGAACTCTACCCGGAATTTGTTATAGAATCGGCTAATTTTGAATTTTCAACGGAAAATGCTTTAGTGATTTATTAAATCGGGTAGTAAGACGTGGAGCCCGGTACTATTCTACCTTCCTCATACCTACCTCATTAGTGTAAATATGTGGATATCCTGGATGGGTAGTAAGACAAGGAGCATGGTACTATTCTACCTTCCTCATCTTTTCCCTATTAGTGTAAATATGTGGATAGCCCGGATGGGTAGTGAGATGTGGATCGTAGAAAAAAATATTTGGTTTGTTACACATAACCCTCAAACATGCGTCAAATCACAAAAAATGTGTTAAAACATACAATTTACTTAAAAATCTAGTTCCATTGATTGTATGATTAACAGTTTGACGTTCAAGTAAATTATTCTTTTTTGTTATATAGTGATATAAATGTAACATATTAATTAAAATAAACTGAAAGATTGACCACTAAAAACGGTTGGCCTGAATAATTGCACGTGTCTGATTGCGTCTAATTTAAAGGCCGTAGCTCATTTGATAACCTGGCCTGGGAGTTCTGCAGATTGACTCTATAAATCAAACTGAATTATACCCCAACGTAAAGCACACATCTGATTTCCCATAATGGAACAAAATGGATTACCATTACCTCACTTGTGTCCCGTTAAATGGCCCCCGGAGAGAAATGACAAAATATTGTAGAGTGTTTTTGGTCAACGGATCTATGAACTCGCCTTTATTAACTATTGGACTCACATGTTAAACAAGGATTTGATAATAACTGGTAATTCTATTAACAGTAGACCCCACATCCTCCGATCAAAAAGACTAAGTGATCAAGCTAGGCTGAAAACAAATACTTTATCCCAATGAACATTATATTCATAGAGAATAACCGTGGTTAACGCCGTTTGAGACGTCAGTATCGCAATATATGTAAACATTTAAAAAATCTGCCCTAAGTACTCAACCGATTGCTTAGAATTATGAATTAAAATCACTTGAGATGAACTTTAAGATTAAAAATCTTTTGAGCGTCCACATAATTTAAATGGATAATCAGATTGAAAAATTATGTTCAGAAATCATTCGGTCTAGATCCAAAGAATATCCCTTACAAATTTAGTTGAAATTGGTTTACGCATTTGGCAGTTATCGTGAAACAAACAAATATTATACAGACATTTGAGAATCCGCCATCTTTAAACGGATAACTTATACTTAGCGCTTCATCTTATTACCCGTTTTTGTAATACGCTTAAGTACTAATTACGCTAATGGGCTAGGAATTGGGATGGTTGAATATAGTGAAAGTGAAACCGCACTTTCGAATAGGGAGAGAGTGGAAAACCACTTAGGAAAAACTACTCCCAGTTCACCCGAGTGAGATTCGAACCTCTATCTCCCCGTACTCGGCAGTCTAGCTCAACAAGAAACAAGCGCGTTAGCAAACTACGCCACCTAGGCGGATAAACGGATAGCCATAGCGAAAAACCATGTGTAGTGCATACATTTGTTTGCCTTAATTCAAAGATTGTCACCAATACAATTAGTTAAAATTGTTACAGGCATCTAACAGTTATTTCGTAACAAAGATTCTGACAGACATAGAAAATAACAAATGGTTCAGTTAAAACAGAACCTCACGTCAATCGGTAAATTAGCAAAAACCTATTTGACGTGTATTTTAAAAGTATTAGTGTTCGTTTATACAACAATATTTTTTTAATGAACAACTTTAAAAAATATGTAATAAATAAGAATGAAATAAAATTGTATGTATACAAGCTTGAGGCTACCTGTATCACTGACACGCCGACTCAATGTCAGTCTCGTCGAGTTTGGCTTTCCTTTGACGCAGATGTCAGATTAAAATATGGGTGTACTGAGAGATTTAGTTTTCTTGAATGATTTTTAACTCACTTTTCACCTAAATGTGGGTATATTTTCTCTATATGATATCCGTTTTACTCTTATTTAAACAGAGGAAGCCCTATTTTTAAACTTCATTTCATAAAGCGTATTATATTTCAACAAGCCAATTTATGAAATCTATCTCAAACAACTTTTAATAATATTGAATTTGATAACTAGGATCAACTGAGATGCTGGATCCTTTATATTTAATTACGTATCCCTACATTTTCGTTTTTATATTATCAAAGGTGAGAAAGTGATGAATGAACGGGGATGCTGCAAAAAATTTGTTTAGTATTTCAATCTTGAAAGATTCTTTTTTCTATATATCAAAATCTTTGTTTTTAATGTTCTACATACTCTAACCATAAAGGTAATGAGTATACTTAAAAAAAATGCATTTTATTTAAGCGATGAAAATAAACGTTTGATTACCTATATAAATGATTCTAGAAAAAACTTTTTTGGGGGTTTAAATTTTAACTTTTCCTCACTTAATTATATACAATCAAACCCACTTTTGTGGCCGCTTGGGCTAGGGCCTCACTTTCACACTAGACTAGACTGCCGATGATTGGGAAATCAGGGTTCAAGTCTATTCAGGTGTACTGAGGATGGTTTTTCCTAAATAATTGTCCTCTCTTTATATTTCTCTATCTCTCTCTCTCTCCACGTGACTTAGGGTACATTTCCTTGACTAAAATTCAACCTTACTCATACCTAGAACATTAGCTTTAGGGGTCGTCCTTGAATTGCTTAAAGTTTTTTTTAGGGGAAGGTTGGATCAGTATTTTCTAACGAAGGAGATGGGGAGGAGGTCAGAATACATCTTACATAAGGTTTTATCAATGTTTATGGTGAGGAAAAATTTATCTTCTTTGGCGGAAATCAAATTTATTAATAATAAAATTTCACTTTTCTTTCATTTAATTAGGATGTGTTATACCAAATTTTACTAAAATTAAAGTATTTTAAAATTTAGATCAGTCTGTTTATTACCAATACTTATGCCAAATATATGTTATATTTATTTAGCACCTCATCTGATTGCCTGTTCTGGGTAGTTATGTACTAATTACGCTAAGGATTTTAGAGATGAGGAAGATTATATTTATAGGAAGTATACCAACATTTTCGTGGAGGGAGAGTGGAGAACCATTTTGTAAAAACCACTCTCAGTACACCCGACTGAAGTTTGAATACCAATTTCCCTGTCATCGGCAGTCTAGTTTACTGTGATAGTAATGCCTTAGACCATGCGGCCACAGAAACGGATTTCAAAATACAATTACAAGATCAAAACAGTATAATTCACATCAAACCATATACAAATTACGTAAGATATAAGGGAGAGGAAATGATGACAGAACATCTTACGATAAATTACGTGGGGGCAGAGGGGAGGAGTGAAAATTATGAAAAAAAGCATTAAGTTTTTAAGGCTGACCCCTAATTAGTAGATATACATACTTCCCAAACGCGTAATATATATGATGTCATGCAAAAAAAAATCAATATACACACCATGTGAGAGTAATAACTTTCTTCTTAAATAAATAGTTTAACTGAAGTTTATTAATTTGTATTTTATATCGATTTAAATGTATGTGTAAACTAGTATGTACCTAATGAACGAACATAGATCTATTATTGTTCAAATACAAACTCTAACTGAAAAGCTTATTCCTGACAATTATGCATTTTTTAAAACAACATTATGTTTTAGTGAGTCGTAGCTCTAGCTTCAGGTGTACTCTAACTTAAGAAAAACTATTATTTTGTTGGTTATTGGAAACAACTATTATCTTATCTAGGTTGGAAAGAGGTCCATCCTAGTAACAGGTACTTACTATAAGGGAAATGTATTCATCAAAAAGAACAAACGATTATTATGAGATCTTCCTTCAGTACTGACAAATATTATAAGCTGTATTTTATCTAAGAAGTAATTTTGATCAGATCACAATGCTAAGTGGATAATTTTACTAAATATTTATCACAAAAACGTAAATAAAAAATTAAAAATTAGAACACATTTTTCTAATGACTTTTAAACTTAGCTTCGTCTTCTAAATAGATTCATCACCCCCACTTCTTTCCTACAAGGGAGAAGGATATTAGAAATGTTGTTTCTTACTAGAGAGGAGGATAATAGAGAGTGGACACGTTGTTTCTTACTAGAGAGGAGGATAATAGAGAGTGGACACGTTGTTTCTTACTGCAGAGGAGGATAATAGAGAGTGGACACATTGTTTCTTACTGGAGAGGAGGATAATAGAGAGTGAACGCGTTGTTTCTTACTAGAGAGGAGGATAATAGAGAGTGGACACGTTGTTTATTACTAGAGAGGAGGATAATAGAGAGTGAACGCGTTGTTTCTTACTAGAGAGGAGGATAATAGAGAGTGGACACGTTGTTTCTTACTGGAGAGAAGGATAATAGAAAGTGAACGCGTTGTTTCTTACTGGAGAGGAGGATAATAGAGAGTGGACACGTTGTTTATTACTAGAGAGGAGGATAATAGAGAGTGGACACATTGTTTCTTACTGGAGAGGAGGATAATAGAGAGTGAACGCGTTGTTTCTTACTGGAGAGGAGGATAATAGAGAGTGGACACGTTGTTTCTTACTGGAGAGGAGGATAATAGAGAGTGGACACGTTGTTTCTTACTGGAGAGGAGGATAATAGAGAGTGGACACGTTGTTTCTTACTGGAGAGGAGGATAATAGAGAGTGAACGCGTTGTTTCTTACTGGAGAGGAGGATAATAGAGAGTGGACACGTTGTTTCTTACTGGAGAGGAGGATAATAGAAAGTGAACGCGTTGTTTCTTACTGGAGAGGAGGATCATAGAAAGTGTAAGCATTTTTATTAGAAACTCTTTTAGCCTATTTGTTCAGTGGCTATGTAGTCGGGGTTTAAAACCTAGCCGGGTGCATTGAGGGTGGTTATGTTCTTAATGGCTCAATACTCTCTTTCTCTACAAATGTAGATACATTCTCCTCTAAACAACGTGAACTTAAAGTGAAAAACTTTTAAATCTCACGTCTCTATAAATGGTTGGGTCAGTAAACATGAGGTTGATTAAATGTGTAAACTAAACGCTTAATATTATTATTATCAGATATTTGCGTTTGAGTAAAAGTTCAATTTCTCAACAATTTTTTTTTTTTTTTTTTTTTGTCGCGACATCTTATTACACTTAAGGGTTATACTGCTATGTAACAATTACTCTACAGCCTTAAGGATTATGAAGGTTGAATTTGAGATACAGTGTATCCGCATTTGCATGAACCAAGAGTGTAAAACCACCCAAGAAAACAACGTTAAGTACATCCAACCAGGATTGAACCCAAATCTCCCCATCAATGATAGTCTAGTCTATTGTTAGAGTAACGCCTTAGAGTCTTAGACCATGCGGCCACCGAAGTGGATCTAAAGTTCTTAATAAACCTTTATATTTTAAGGCACACGTTGACTAAATTAATGGACACAAAGTTGTAATATTTAAAAAAAACGTATGAATTATATTTCCCAGTAGACTACGTTGGCTTACTATAAAAACAGATGCATCGCTTATAGATGAATTAAACAGCAAATAATTCAAAAAATACAAATTAATTTTAAAACTAGCTGCATTACTTAAAGTTCCATCCTCGAGTAATTGTATTTGAAGTCTACAGTTTAAAAACAAACTTTGTTTGAATGGGAATCACATTTGTAATACATATTAAAGCTGAATAGTTCAGGTTTTTTTTTTTTTACATTCTCGTTCCCAAAGAATTAAGGCGGAATTATTATTATTATTATTATTATTATTATTATTATTATTATTAGCACCGCGTCTTACTACCCGTTCGGGTTATACGGACTTACGCTAATGTGTAATGGTAGGGTGATTGTGAGATGAAATGGAGGACCTCCAGTTTAACGTGGGATGCGAACCACAGTGGAGACCTGACATTCCTCACATTCACAAGTTGTGATTAAGACACGTTTTCTCAGAGATGAAGGAAGGGTTAAGGTGGAATTGAAGGTGTCGAGAGTTAAGGCTAGTATTCATGCAGTTTACATATCACATATTAATTTTAGGCACAGTTAAATAAAGAATAATTTTCCTTATGGTGTAGTGGTCAGTGCATCTGTCTACAAACCTAGAGGAGTCCTGGATTATATTCCAGACTGATACCTTGCCTATTTTTCCTTAGGGGGAATAATCCTAATGGTCACTGGGGTTTGGTTAATTAGGCTTAAGTTAGGTTAAGTTCCACACCAGCTCTACAACTTCATACTCACAATCATCTTATTGCGATTACGAGCTGTAGACAACCACGTAAGGTGTACTCTGGGCAACGTTTTGTGCCAAAAATAGTCTACACATAAGGGGACCGAACCTGGCTTTCATGTCCCTCTCGGTCATAGTATATGCCATACGAAAAAAAAACGCTTTAGTAGACAAGTTTATCTTAATTTTATTCACAAAAAGCCTAACAGTTCTTGACTATTTTTCATGATCATCTTATAAATTGATAGTAACTTTTCTCTTCATTTAAAAGGTTGATAATCACACATCAGATAATCAAGAAGTGTTAATATTACTATGATTAGAAAATGAAACTGAAATTATCAACCAAAACACTATTTTAAATATTTTGGCTAAAGAATCTTTAGATATTTAAACTGAATCCATCCTCCCTTAACATTGTTAGTTATTTGTAATCAACTATTAGTGTACTTTCGGTTTTCAGACCGACAGATAGGAATCTATAAAACGATTTTTAAGCAACAGGAAAAATATAAAATGCGCCCTCCTTTCAAATCTTCTGATGAATCCATAGCTTAGAGGAAGTTTCATGGATCCCTGACCATCCTTTATAGGAATACGTCTGGTGCTAGAAGAAGATGAAGGCATTTCAATGCGTATTCATTTGGTATCTAGACAGAATTAGTAATGAACAAGATTCAAAGCTCATTTTAAATTTAAACATATAGTTAGGGATTGAAAAACATGCATCGATGTCCACATGGCCAAAGGACTCACTCTTACAGTAGACTGGATCACCGGTGATAGGAAGGCCCAAGCTATAATCTCGGCCGGGTTCATTAAAGATGGTGTCCTGCATGTAATGTATCGCCTCTTATTTTCCTCATTCTCCTGTCCACGCCAACCCATGTGTATTTCCTTTAAGACTTTATAATACTCTAGGAGAAACGCCTAAACACCAGAAACCAAGTTTGTTTATAAAGCTACTTAGTGGAGCTGTCCGGCAGTATAAGAACAAGCCGGGGAGGAGTTTAATACAAATTACAGTAAAATTTGTGTTGTGACCACCCCTACCTACTAAATAACATCATTTGATTCACAAATATCCGGAGAATTTAGCTGCTGATGGTCAACCAAAATTTGTAGCTTTTTGAACTTTTCAGAGTGTAAAATCTCAACTTCTAAACAATGTTTGCAAGTTTATATATGTACAGTACAGGCTCATATAAAATAGTTTTTTATGTTTATTCCAGTAAACACCAAACTTTTGAACTGTTAAAAGGTTTTTCCAATGTTTAAACTAAGCGCAACATCTGATTTGCAATCGCACCTACCTAAGCATCCCCCTTAAACCACCTTCAACAACCTTATCCTTTAAATTAAGCCGTTATTAATCTTGAATCTATAAGTATGTATTGAAAAGCATTAAAAGGTTACCCGCCTCGGTGGCGTAGCTGGCTAACACGCTAGCCTCGTGTTGAGCTAGACTGTTGAGGACGGGGAGATCGAGGTTATAATCTTGGGCGGATGAACTGTGGGGGGGTGGGGGGGGGTGTTTCCTAAATGGTTTTCCACTCTTCCTCCAAGCAAATGTGGGTTCAGTTCCTCTAAATTCAACCTTCTCAATCCCTAAAACTATTAGCTTAATTAGTCCATAAGCATATAAACCGAACGGGTAGTAATACGCGGTACTAAATACAAAATGCAACGGTTTTTCTTTGTTTGGTATGTTTTTATCATCACCGCGTCTTACTACCTGTTCAGGCTATACGCATATATTATAACTACTCTAATGAGATAGAGATGATATAGGAATCATTTTAGAGGTAATATACTCACATTTGCGTGGGAGGAGGGTGGGAAACCATTTAGGAAAAAACTACTCTCAGTAGACATGACTGGGGATTTAAACTCGATCCACCCGTCTTCAGCAGGCTAGACCAACATTAGAGTGACACCTTATACCATTCGGCCACTGAAGTGGGTTTGGTATTTATTACAGGGGTTTAACCAAGTGGAGCTATTTGCCCATTTGCCTCTGGGACAACACGCGCCTACTGTAAACTATGAATCGGACCCCTGGACCCATATTCCTGAGTGCATTTCTTGAGCATCTCAAGTGATTTTCCATGTAAAGTTATATGGCAAAGCATTTTAAATATATCAAAAAGTGCTCAGGAATCACTCCCTTGTGTTCAACTCAAGCAAAGTTGGAACTTAAGAGCATCCATCACAAACCATTCAACTCTGATACAGTCAGCTAGAAATCGTAAATTTACACAGACATTATTGTACGTGGATCATTTCTGATTATACATTAATGGAGATAAAGAGTTAATACAAATTCCTAATATTAAACATTGTTGAAATATTAAATGATATTTGTATAAAACTGCATTGAACAGTCCGTTTCTGACCATTTTAGAATTGCTTCACAGATAAGCACTGTGTACAAATCTTGATTCTGTCATAATAGGGATATACTGTAGTTATTAACAAGAAACTTTGTCCCTTTGTCCTCCATCATCGCCGCGGAAAATTTCTAGTTATCATTCAATCATCTGACATATCGTAAGTCTTTTCTTTTGACTTTTATTCACATAAAGTCTGTTCAGCGTAGGAATTATTTTCTTAAAGGTTTCTTTCCCTACCAGAAATCTACTATATAGTAGGATATAGGAATGGAAAAATACCTTCCAGAGAGTAATTGCTACCGTGAATGAAGTATACCTCGCATGCACACACAAACGAGCCGGGAGCCGAGTTTGGCCTGCTATTATGAACGCTATTAAACAGCTTGAGGTCGGATTAGTGTCTCAGAGATGATTGATTAGTTTTTAATCATGATCGGTTAGTGTCTCAAGGCTTCACTGATCTCGCTTCCATATTGCGTGGTGAGCGTAAAAACCAAACATCATCATTATTATTTGTTTATTTTAGTCAGCCTCCCCTTATATTTCCCCGTGAAGTAGCTATATTGCTAAAAAAAACTCATTCGACTCTTATATGGCTCATTGGTTAGAGCATTGGCGTACTAAGCCACAGGTCCAAGGTTCGATTCCCGTGCCTAGGTGTCATTTTTCAATATAAAGAATATGATATTTAGATACTGCTAAAACCGTAATTATCAAAAATATTAGCCTGGCTATTTAATCCATCTCAAAATGCACATTCGTACAATTGTCATTGGTCATTGTACTATAAAAGCCTCGTGAGTCGATGGTGGCTGCATGGATAGCTCGTAATTCTTAATTGATCAGCCATATGCAATTGACGGTTTCCACGTGACCATCACAGACTATGCCTTAAAATAGTAGTTAAGAATGACCATGAGTACGAGACGA
The DNA here is from genome assembly GCA_902141385.1 of Timema californicum. NCBI lineage: Eukaryota > Metazoa > Arthropoda > Insecta > Phasmatodea > Timematidae > Timema > Timema californicum. Next base: position 21,015 of record CABFOW010006232.1, on the reverse strand, counting down.
CTACTGGATAAGGCAGTGGTAAGATTATTTAAAAATTAAGCCGGAGATCCCGGGTTGTATTTCCATGTCCAGATATAATTTTTTAAATGTAAGTTAAATTGAAAAAAAAAAGTATTTTGACTATTGATGTTTCTCTATAAACAGTTTTTAGAATAAATGCGGTTAGTCTAAACATCTACGGAGGCCAGAACATTTCACACTAATAATCATCTGTCCACATTAATGTTGATCCTAGCAGATGACAGTGCTAACTCAAAATATTTTTCATAATAATGGTAGGTCTTTTAATGCTTAATATAGTCTAATTACTGTAACTACACAAAGTTAAATTTGCCCATATTTAGATATATAAATAACCAATCAGTATTAAAGGAGACAACTTGCCATTTTTAAACATTTAAAAACAAGCTTTTTAATTGATTTTTTCAATTTTTTTAAAAATATTAAAGCTTATTATTTCTCGAAAATTCTAATTGAAATATATTTGTCGATTGTATTTATGTAGAGATTATATCAAAACATAATATATAATTTTACAACTCTTAGTACACTGTGTTGTAATACCCATGCGCGTTTAATTTTTTTTTTAATGGAGCCCTCTCGATATTTTTAGTTTTCAATGTGGTCCTAATGATCAAACCAGTTTTACACGCCTTGTTGTTACTTTTTATAGCGCCCCTTTTACTACCCCTCTTTGAAAAATAATTATCTAGAGGCAAAAAAGAAAAAGTGAATAAAATAAATCAATGATGGCTTAACCAGTATGAAAAAAAAAATTGCCATATTTATTTTATGAGTGACAATTTTTTTGAATGTTCCAAAAATAGGAATGACCAAATAATATGTTTTGCCTTGACCCTATTTTTTTTCTTTTTTTAGAACCGCAGGAAACTATTTGTTCAGGTTTGACGCAGATTTACTCATTAATTGAATGAATGTTAGGAAGAGTAAGGTTGAATTTAGAAAAATGTGCCCACATTTGCGTGGCGGAAGAGGTGGAGGGGGGAGGGGACAACCGTCAGTACGCCCAACCACGATTGGAAATCCTATTTTACCGTCATCGTCAGTCTAGTCTATTGTAAGAGTGACGCCTTAGACGAGGCAGCCACTGATCAGCTTTTTTTTTAGCACAGCGTCTTACTAACCGTTTGAGCTGAACGCTTATGTACTAATTACGCTGCTGGTTTTAGGTATTGGGAGGACTATAGGCTACTATTTAGTTTAATTGTACCCGTATTTGCGCAGAGGGAGAGTGAAAAACAATTTTGGCATAACCCCCTCAGTACATCAGAGTTAGATTCGAACCTCGATCACCTCATCATTGTCAATCTACTGTAATAGTAGCGCGGCCACCAAAGATTAAAGCAATTGTTGATTCATAAAAAAATATATAATTATTTCCGCACTGTAGGGAATATGGATAAAGGGTTGTTGGTGACCACAGTGAAAAGGGTAAATTGGAATATTACTAACCTTTGTTGACTCAGACGGGATTCGAGCAAAGCCTTGACCCTCTAGGTCAGGGTTAAATGCTTCAGTCGGGACCTCAGGTGCTTAACCAACGGTGTTTGATTATCTGTCAAGAGTTTTTCTCAAACTTCACTATAAGCTATCTATAAGGTTGAAATGTCACAATGGCGTGCTGTGATTACCCTCGAAATGATTAAATCAGAACATTTTGGCAGGAGAGCTAATAACAGCGTAACTACGTGTCTAGAAGTATAGATATAGTTTTGGACTATGGAGCATATTATCTATATGAGAAGAATCTAAAACTTGAAAAAATAAATCTAGATAACTTGGAACAATCATAGACATAAATCTTACTACCTTCTTTTTTGTTTTTAAATAAAAATATAATTAAAAAAAACTGTTACGATGCACCACACAGACTTTCTCCCACTTTTATCTTAAAATAGACATTTACTAAAAACTTGCAGGATTTGTGAAACAAAATAAATGCCTAGCTATTGTTGTAGAAACATAACCCCAAAGATCATAAATGAAATAATATACACTGTTACTTACTCTATGGTATTTGGAGCTAGGAATACTGTTAAAATTTTTTTTTGAGAAAATAGAAATAGCTTTGTCCACCAAAAAGGATAAGAATCAAATTAATTTTCAAATACCAGAATTCAAAAGTATATATATGCTTATATCCTGGAAATTATTGATTTTATAAAAATACATTTCAAATAATATATTTGTACCTTTAATAGTACTACAACTTTATAGTGACAAGTTACTTAATAACTCAAATAGTTGTGTAGAGATGATGAAAATTGGAAAATTTCTTCCTTGTAAAGCGCCCTCAAAGTCATTTTTATGGGAAAATTAGAAATGCTAACTTACTTATGATAATAAACAGTTTCTAAATTTAAAATAAAATTAAAATCTTTATAGCGAATTGAAATATTTTTTTTTTCTCTTTTTCCTTTCAGTAAACTACCCTTAAATTTAGGGTTAGACATCTGATTATGAAAAGCCCAGATATCAAGTTTTTGCCCAATACGTAAAATAGTTTTTGCTCCAGCCCGAGGTACAGACAGACAGATGGCATTGTGAAAACCGATTTTTTTTTCAGGGGGTCATGAAACGTCGACATTTATCAAAATCTTGAGTTTAAGTTGGTTTTTTTTGCAATAACAATACTTTCTGAACGAGGTGTCGATAGAAAGTAATATGTAATAAACGTCGTAATAAATAAGAAATTCCGCCTATCAGAAACAGGCATAGCTCCTAGTATAATATAAACTTTAGCATTGTTTGATACCTTATCTCAGTTGGTAGCGTGTTTGTCTACCGAGCCAAAGGGCCCGCGTTAGATTCCTGGCATGGCCCAATAGTTTATCATTGATGAAACGTAGGTTTACCCTTGTCAAAGTCATAAATTGACGGAAGGGGCTGTGTTGGTACTATATTAAAGTTAGTTCATAATTTGTTTGTTGATATAAATAGTCGGTTTAGGGGCCATACATATATTATGTAATACTCTGGAAAAAAAGGGGGGGGATTCCAACAAAGAATTACGCTGAGTGATATGGCGGAGGGAGTTAGAATAGAGTAACGTAGGCCTAACAACATTTTAGTTTGTAAAACAAAATAATTAAGAAAAGTTTAAATTTATCAAATTAAATTCGATTATATAGGTAGGCTACTAAAAAGGGATCCGACGTGAAAATATATTATCTACTAAAAAAAGGCCTATTTGAAAATGACATGAGTAAAAGGTGTTTTGGTTGAAACTGGAAGCTTTAGTTAACTTAGGGTCGGGTGGGGGGTGCCAAAGCGTTACGGAACATGATATGGGGGAGAGGAGTCTAAAAAAAATATCTAAAATTTTGTTACGTAATACACGAGTAGGTTTACGTTCAATACTTCAAATTTAAATAACAAACATTAACGTTTTCACTTCAACACACCATTATTTAGCTAAACTCTAAGTAATAGGCCTTTTTGACCATATCCATTTATGAGTTCATTAAAATATCACATCACATCCAAATTCACGGCACGCAGAGAACTGAAATTTTTAACATATGTGTACGGTAGGGGGTCCGAATGCAACTTGAAGCCAGATTTTTA
>CABFOW010006232.1:0-15490 GCA_902141385.1 Timema californicum | reverse complement strand
GAATATTTCTCCAGTACAAACCTAGAGTTTAATTTCTTCCCACGGTGTTATCAACAACTGTTGAATATCTGTCAACATCATGGTGGGATTAGATGAGAAACTTTTTAAATGAAGATAAAATGTTGTCATTAAACTCCAGAACACCCTCAACAGATATTCAACAACTGTTGATATCACCTTACGAAGAAAATTAAACTCTAGGTTTGTACTGGAGAAATATTTGACTTATTTTGATTAAAAAAATGTTTTGCCATAAAAACTGTAAAAACGCTGGCTGTTTATTGCATCACCTTCAATCACACCTTAAATTATTATTATTATTATTATTAGCACCGCGTCTTACTACCCGTTCGGGTTATACGCACTTACGCTAATGTGTAATGGTAGGGTGATTGTGAGATGAAATGGAGGACCTACAGTTTAACGTGGGATCCGAACCACGGTGGAGGCCTGGCATTCCCCACATTCACAAGATGTCTTGTCAGAGGTGAAGGAAGGGTTTGGTAATCAGATAAATCTGTGCCGGGACCGAGGATTGAACCCCGGCCGCCAGCACAGAAGTCCGACACCTTACCCCTAGACCGCCAGGTCACCTTTTAAAATCTTAAAGTTATATTTAAGCAATAGCTATCTAGCTATCTTTGGTTTAGTTAGGGGCGTAGCGTGAGGATGGACAAGAAAAGAACGGGGAACTCGAGGTTTGAATCCTGGTTGGATGTATTATTATTAGCATCGCATCTTACTACCCGTTTGGGTTGTACGCACTTACGCTGAGTAATAGTAGGGTGATTGTGAGATGAAATGGAGGACCTACAGTTTAACGTGGGATCCGAACCACAGTGGAGGCCTGGCATTCCACACATACACAAGTTGTGATTAATACAAGTCCTGTCAGAGGTGAAGGAAGGGTTTGGTAATCAGATAAATCTGTAAGGGACCGAGTATTGAACCCCGGATCCCCAGAACATAAGTACGACACCTTACCCCTATACCGCCAGGTCACTCGGTTGGATGTACTGAGGGCGTTTTATCCTAAATGGTTTATCACTTTACTTCCAAGCAAATGTGGCTTCGTTTCCTCTGAAATCCTACCCTCCTAATCCCTATTCATTTGGAGTAATTAATGTATGCGTACTATTCGAACGAGTACTAAAACGTGGTGTGAAAACCACTTATAGACATGAAGATATTTCTAATAGGTACCGAAGAGCGTATAACTTATAACAATATCTATTATTTAAAATAAGTAAACCACTTATGGTAGAAGTTTGGTTGAAAGAAATTTTAAGAAAGTATCAAATAGACTTTTGCGGTCAACAATAATATGATTTTAGTTATTAGTATTTTACTATATATTTTTTAACACCGCGTCTTACAATTTGTTAAGGTTATATTATTATATACTAATTACACTAATGGTTTTAGAAATGAGGAGAGTTATATTTATAAGAAGTGTACCCGTATTTGCGCGGAAGAAGAGGGGAAAAACAATTTCTTAAAAACTACCCTCAGTTCACCCGACCGATAATCGAACCTTGTTCTGACCGTCACTAACAGTTTAGTCTACTGCGAGAGTAGCGCCTTAGACCATGTGTATTGACGTTGTAATACGTGAAAGGAGAGCTAGTGAGTTTTCTAGATCTGCTCCGGTGGCCTCTGAGGTGTCACTCTCACAATCACTCTCGCAACTGCTGATACCAGGGAGAGCGGTGTTCGAATCCTGCTCGGGTGTATTGAGCTTTTGTCTCTTAAGAGGTTAGCTTACAAACCGAATGGGTAAAAGACGCGGTGCTAAATAATAATAATAATAATAAATAATCTTACGTGGTATTCAACTCTCTCTCTCTGTGTCTTTCCCTCTCTCTCCACGCCGATACGGGTACACCTTCTTTATATTTAAACATACTCATTACAAACTCATAAGTATAATTTTTACATATTCATATAACCTCAACAGGTAGACTGGATATCATCGCTGAGGAAACTGCCTGGTTACTAGTGTGAAACAGCGTTGCCATTCTCTCGTTTTCGTGTGGTCAATCTCCCCTCAAATATAATACAAGTTTCGCAACGCTGGTTAGTCGATGTTGCCAGTAGCTCCTTCTTAACCCAGCACACCACCTTCAAAAATAACCGAGAGCGAGGAGATTTGCCAACAATTAACTCAGAGAGAGCGAATATTATGCTTTTTTTCCCCATAATACCTAGAGTTACTTCAGTAATGATATTAGGTTGTAGATAGACGTGGTGCTAAAAAAAATCTATCTACAAGGTATTGTTTTTCCTGTGCAAATTGAGCTGTACCTCAAAGTCTGAAACAGTTTCAGAAAAAATATAATATGTTAATTTATAACCAAACAGATTCCCAAACCCCCCACCCAAAACGAGAAGCAGAAGAATCCCATTCCTTTCAAGGTGGAGTCCCAACTTAAATTCCATTTTCCACGCGGTTTCCTTTCATAGAACACGTCTACTCGAAGTAAAGAGTGAGTGAAATGATCTGATACACTTATCTCGCACCTCCTTTTCAAATCACTTTCTATTCAATAGACTCTGTCTCTTTCTTGGAGGAAGCTTCTTACAAACAGGGGCTTTCTACAAAATGGAGAAATGAAGTTGTCAAACACAACGTAGAGGATTCTAACAATTTATTTCACCGGTCAGACGCGAAAACACACTTCTTGAAAATATTTATTTTGGTCTTGTCCTACTACCCGTTCGGATTATAGGCAAACGTTAGGGCCTAGTTACGATAGTAGGATATGGGTTAGGAAGGTATGGTTTTAAAAGGAAATGTACCCTAGTAAGCATGGAGGAAGAGTAAGGAACCATTTAGGAAAAAACACCCTCAGTACATCCGACCCACGATTTTAACCCCCCCTCCCCTTTCCCGTAACCAGCAAGCCAACCTAACATGAGAGTAACACGTTAAAAAATTCTACCACCGATGCGGGTATATTAACGTCCATTTTCCACTTAAAGTGTCTAATGATCTAATTTGGTGTCACTCTCAAATTAGATTGTACTTCCAATGACGTAAAATATCGCGATTCGAGTCCTTATTAAATGCACTGATTGTGTACTTTTTTTAATAAATATTTTTCCACTCCACCTCCACACAAATAATTGTACACTCAAGTTATTCTAAAATTCAACTTTTCTCATTTCTAACACATAAATTTAATAAATAAATTTGCAGATGACTCAAACCGGTTGCTATACGCGGTGCTAAGAATAATGTTCTTATTAAGTATTGCTTTACTTTTCATCTTTCAAATATTTACTTAATTAATGTATTGATATTAAGTATTTAATTCCCTACTGTAATGAGGGACCATTGTTTAGAGGTGCGTAGTTGCAAAATAATATGGAAAACACAAGCTAAATGTTGGGGTTACGGTTGCAAAAAGGATTTAATGTGAAAACTTGTTTAGTAACGGGACTAAACACATAAAATGTTTAATATAACTAGTATTATGAAATACAAACATATAAATATATGAATTGAAATACTCCAATTTTTTATTAGACTTAACTACAAGATATTTGAGGTTCAAATCTCAATCGGGTGTACTAAGGGTGATTTTTCCAAAGTGGTTTTACAATCTTCCCCATGCAAATGCTGGTACACTTCCTTTAGATATAACCTTACTAATCCTTAAAAACAATAGCGTAATTAGTACGTAGGCGTATAACTTGAACAAAAAGTAGGACGGGATGCTAAAAAAAACTACAAAATATAATGTGCGCTTAGCATGAGAAGGAATTATCCGATATATATTTTCAAAACCAAGAATAACAATTAAAAAATTATAGCTGTGACTAAAACCTCATTGATAGAAATCAAATTGGTCCCTTGTAACCTCAAAAGAATGCGAATACCCGAAAAATACCAATTTGTTTCACGTAAAATAATTTTTATTGCATTTAATACTGGTCCCGAAACTAATGGGCCCTTAAATGGCCAAAGATGTAGGTATGGTCTCGTGTGGATTTACAGTTGAAGTGAGGTCAAGGTTTGAATTCTGGCCTGGAGTAATCAGGTAGTGCTCTTAGATAGTTTCCTAATCTCCCTTTAATTAAATGTGGGTACGCTTCCTCCTAGTTCTTACTCGAACATTACTACCCTATTAGTGTATAAGACATACGGATAGTCCGGGAGTGTAGTAAGATATGGAGCAAAGAAGGCTTACTATACCACCTTCCTCATCTCTACCCCATTAGTGTAAATATGTGGAAATCCCGGACGGGTAGTAAGACGTGGAGCACGGTACTATTCTACCTTCCTCATCTCTACCCCATTAGTGTAAATATGTGGATATCCCGGACGGGTAGTAAGACGCGGAGCACGGTACTATTCTACCATCCTCACCTCTACCCCATTAGTGTAAATATGTGGATATCCTGGACTTGGCGCACACATTTGTTTTAGTAGAATATACACGATGAATAGACCTTTATAAATATGAGTCGCTTGGCTCGTTGGGGTCTTCGCCCCCAAACCACCATTGAGTTTTCTTTGCAAGGGAGGTAAACAAATGTAATTCCAGAGTCGTTTTTTATATCTTTTACCGTTTAGCCACAAGAGACCTCTAAATAAAGGTCCGCACCGACTTTAAAGTTGCTCCGCAATTTTGATTTTTTTTTTCGGGGGTTAAAAATTAAAATTTATAACTTTTTGGCATTTTTTCCTTCGGTTACAACCTAGAAGCCATAAGTTTGCCAAATTTCAAGTTTTTAGCTCATCTGGAAGTGGGTAAACATTAATGTCAGTAAGTGAGTGAGTCAGCCGTGTGGCTTTATAGTAGTATAATATAATATAAGCATGAAATATGCACATTACCTGTATTTTAACTTCACATTGATCTATTAAACGACCCTTTTTGTGTTCAAGTTATTTTAGTGTTTGACCACAAATCTATGGTACCCTAGTGTGATTCTGAAATGTTCTGTTGAAAATATTTAAGCCTAATTTTTAGTTACGGATTAGTTCTTATATTAAATTACTTATTCTTCAAATCAAGTTCGGTTTTGGTCACATAATATTATAAGCTAGGCTCGTGCTGTTCTAGTTAGAGTAACTTCACAAGCTGTGTGATGATATAATGTCGGTTTGTACAAAAAAAACTGATACCACTCACAAGTATGTTTAGAAGAACACCATCCCTTAATTATGACAGACAACGATTGCATGCATAATTCAACCTGTATTATTCAAATTAAATTTCGTACTAGTGATTTGATCCCAAATTGTGGTCTCACTATCGTCGCAATGAGGTTTTATTCCATATTTACATTGACATTCTTCATATTTTAATTCCTCCGTGAATCACTGGTAGAAACAATTTTAGTTCGTTCTTATGTTAAACTACTATTATGTCAGGAAGTATTTAATGGAATGGTATAAATGTTAAGTGAAAATCACATTCAATTAATTTGATCATTAGAGTAAAAAAACAACTAAATTAGCCCCATATTAAATATTAAATTAAATATTTATCTTCAACTTTTTATCTTCCCCCCTCCCCGCCCCTCTCCTTCAGAATCCCATATCCCTCTACCAGACCGCCTTTCAATAGCGTTCGTTCATATACACGCATATTATATACATATGTGGTGGCCCATATAGAGGGTTGGAAATAGCTCCTACTACAGGAAATATTTCCGTTATTTTAAACAATTTGTTAAAATATTTCTTGCAAAAAAATTTATGGAACCGAGTAAGATCTTGTGTGATTGAAATAATTTCTTTGTGGCTAGAGAAGTAGATGAGTTTTAAAAGTTACCTTAATTTTTCATGGATGCTACATTTTTTAGCCCTTAATGCAATAATGGTTATTGATACTTCAACAAACAATATTGAAATATCATTAAAATTCATAGAAACCCGCTTCGCTGGTTGCATGAACTAAGGAGCTACTCTCACAATATACTAGACCACTGAATACTTGGAGATCGGGGTTCAATCCCAGTTGGGTGTACTGTGGTTGGTTTTTACAAATTGTTTTAGACTCTCATTACACGAAAATGTGGGTACAATTCCTCTATGTTCAATCTTACTATTCTCTAACACATTTAGTGTAATAAGTACATAGACGTATAGCCTGAGTGGTTAGTAAGACATGGAGCTGATTTTTTTTATAGAAGGTCGTAGGTTAATTCTACCTTGTAGTGGCTATTAAAAATGCGGATTATTTGTATCGATGCATGTATGTAATCATTGAATTAACTAACCACGTGCAGGTTTTATAATCGCTGAATTGATACAAGATTTTCTGTTGAAGTCGGAATTTCTTGGTATACGTCGTTTTTCAATTCTCCCCAAAGGAAATATTCCAGAGGTATAAAAATCATCAAGGGTTTCAATAAGGTTATCCAGAGGGAATTTCAGAACTATCTATCCAACTCTAAAATCAAGGGTAGTTTATTTACTTAAAAACAGAATGGGAAAAGTCAATTCTTTTCAAAATTATCTGTAACGATTTTGATTAAATTTCTATCTAGACATTGTTTACTATCACAAAAAAAATCTTGCAAATCATTTTCCGTGAAAAAATTCTTTGAAATTATTTTACATATGCGGACATTTCTAATCTTGGTCGTATTGCCTAAACTATTTGAGATACAAAATAATTTATCATTGCAAGTTTTAGGAATATTAAATATAAACAGATTTTATTTAAAATAATAGTTTACAAAATAAACATTTTCTGAGTTATATGCAAATATATTTGTTTATAGCTTTGGGAATTGGGAAGTTACAAATGTGCAGAACAAGTAATAAGTTTCTGTAACGACGTATATTACTTCACATATTCTCTTTAGTGAAAGGCAAAGTTATATTTGTCCCATTATGGTTCTTAAATAATGTATATTATTTTATTTTCACCTATCTTACGAGTTATATAAATAATTTAGTTAAAGGAGCGATAAAGTGTGTGCAGTGTTTTATACCATTCAATATTTAATTCATGAAACACCTTGAAGTTTTAGCAACTCATATTTGACACTGTTCTATATTGCGACTAGGTGTTAAAATTCTCGGCCCCACCTATAATTAACGGAATCGCACCAAAGGTATCCAATTGGAATGTTCCAGCATTGATTTATAGCGCATAACATTACATCACGTGGTTTCAAATATTTTGGAATATTAAACACAGTCCCCATTTTCACTCCTTTAAACTGTAAGAATGTGAGTAATAGATCCTATTAATTAACCAAATTCCAAACAAAACTATTATTTTCTCATCTAAACCACTTCAGCGTCCACATGGCCTAAGAACCCTTTTATACAGTAGGTTTTTGACACACGTCCTGGCCGTTTGTTTTTATACAGTAGTTTCTTGTCACACGTCCTGGTCGTTTGTTTTTATACAGTAGTTTCTTGACACATGTCCTGGCCATTTGTTTTTATACAGTAGTTTCTTGACACATGTCCTGGCCGTTTGTTTTATACAGTAGTTTTCTTGACACACGTCCTGACTGTTTGTTTTTATACAGTAGTTTCTTGACACATGTCCTGGCCGTTTGTTTTTATACAGTAGTTCCTTGACACATGCCCTGGCCGTTTGTTTTTATACAGTAGTTTCTTGACACATGTCCTGGTCGTTTGTTTTTATACAGTAGTTTCTTGACACATGTCCTGGCCGTTTTGTTTTTATACAGTAGTTTCTTGACACACGTCCTGGCCGTTTGTTTTTATACAGTAGTTTCTTGACACATGTCCTGGCCGTTTATTTTCATACAGTAGTTTCTTGACACACGTCCTGGCTGTTTATTTTTATACAAGGAGCATATGTGACGCATCATGAAAAGGGTGGGAGGAAATGAAAAACAGAAACCAGGGTTGCCAGTATCTTATATTCTATCACTCGTGATGAATCCGTTTATAGTTGTAATTTAAGGAACAAATAAGGTGGTGGACAATAAATACCCAGCAAAAATATGAACCGCATTACCTGATACAGACAAGGCAATATTTGGGGGGGGGGGGGGTTTGGGGGTTCAACCTCCCCCCTCTCCCTAAAAAAAATCATGAACAAAATACATATGGCTTTATTTATGGTTCAAACAATATCAAAGTTAAGATACAAGTACAAATTAGGAGACTGTGTAGCCATAAAAAGCACTTTAGAGAGTTTCTAAAGGTGTTTAATATCTTGAAGTTGTCCTAGCCTTCGGCAGTTACAGTTTTATGTTGCCATAAAAAAAAACTCTTCAGATAGCTTCTAGAGGTGTTTCATATTTATAATTTTCCCAGCCTTCAGCAGTCATGGTGCTATGTTGTAAAAAGAACACTTCACATAGCTTCTAGAGGTGTTTAATATTTATAATTTTTCCTATCCTTCAGCAGTTATGGTGTTATGTTGTAAAAAAGTCACTGCACATAGCTTCTAGAGGTGTTTAATATCTATAATTTTTCCTATCCTTCAGCAGTTACGGTGTTATGTTGTAAAAAAAATCACTTCACATAGCTTCTAGAGGTGTTTAATATTTATAATTTTTCCTATCCTTCAGCAGTTATGGTGTTATGTTGTAAAAAAATCACTTCACATAGCTTTTAGAGGTGTTTAATATTTATAATTTTTCCTATCCTTTAGCAGTTATGGTGTTATGTTGCAAAAAAACCCTACTTCAGATAGCTTCTAGAGTTGTTTAATATTTATAGTTTTTCCTTGCCTTTGGCAGTTATGGGGTTATTTTGCCTTAAAAAAAACACTTTAGATAGCTTCGAGAACCGTTTATTATTTAGAATTTATTCTAGCTTCTGGCAATTGGGGGATGTACGCACCAACCCCCCCTCCCCCCTCCCACCTGGAATTATTGGCTGGCTACAGAAGTACACAGATACTGGTTCTGAGATACAATGCCCAACACGAGGGTCGTAGATGTTGGTTGTCCTGCAGTCGCGCCAACACGGCGACACAAAAACTGACGCCTGTATAAAATGCCTCATTGAATATTATAATGTATATTGGACCGTCTTGAATCGTTTTTGACTTGGAGTTCTCTAGCTTACAACAATGCACATTTTAGATCGCATCGACATAAATGACGCGCGACAGAGTATAAAAGCATTCATTGTCTCCTGTGTATTTAGAGAACACGCGTAACCGTGTCACGCGTCACGGTCTAAAGGCACTTCTATCGCAACCGACTAACCTGCCAATGAATGGCAGATCATAGTTCTATCCCGGTCGGATGTACTGAGGATGCGTTTTCCTAAGCGTTTTCCCACTCTCTCCCCGCAAATGCGGGTCCACTTCCTATATTTTTTAAATTTAGCACCGTGTCTTACTACCTGTTTGGATTTATACGCTTAAGTACTAATTACACTAATGGGTTAGGAATTGGGGAGGTTGAATATAGAAGTTAACCCGCATTAGCGTGGAGGGAGAATGGAAAACCATATAGGAAAAAAAACCAGTTCATCTGAGCCAGAGTCGAACCTCGATCTCCCCATCCTCGGCAGTCTAGCTCAACATGAAACTAGCGCGCTAGCTAACTACGCCACCGAGGCGGGTAGTGTAATTAGTAAATAAGCATATAACCCTAATAGGTGGCAAGACGAAGTGCTAAAAGAAAAGTTTCTCATCTAGACACAGTATGGAAATAAAGGTAGTGAAACTTTGAACAAATTAATATACGGTACCTAACAAGAATAAAGTGTATTATTTTTTCCTTTCTATGAAGCATTTCGAGAAATTATTTTTTAAAAGTAATATGATATAAATAATGTCATTGAAAATCCACGGTAATAATCTAATATTGATTTTAATGTAACTTCACTTGAAGTTTAAAAAACAAAGAACTAGAATTTGTAAATTTCTTAAATAATATTATTAAGTATCACTTTTAAATTATTAATTTTGCATAGCCCTTGTATAAAAATATAACTAACTCAATATCACGATAGTTATTTTTATAAAAGCAAATAAATTATAGTGAAGATTTTCTTGATAATTGGTATTTCTTAAATTTTATGCTATAGCAATTAATGTCATTTTAAATATTGGAACATAAACGTAAACATGATCCAGCAAGACTAAATACAGCTATTAATTAAATTTAATGTTGGTTTATTTTTCTGTGATTGTATTGATTATTTCTATGATTCATTAAAATTAGTGAATTGCTTGCAAACCAGACAAAAATAATAGTGAGCCTAAAATAATTCGTATATGACCTGTTTGAAGACAAAACTTTCTATTATGCTTTGATTAAAAAAAACTAACTTCTTAAATAAGTAAACAAAAATTGATAATAAGTATATACTTTTATAATTCTAAGTAGATTTAGTTTGTTAAGGATAACATTTTAGTAACTGGCATTTCACACATATTTATATCTAAGATGGTTTATGATTCAAACTTTAATTTTTAATTTATAATATTCATAAATTTACTATTGAAATTAGCATATTATTATTTTTATTATTATTATTATTAGCAACGCGTCTTACTACCTGTTCGGGTTATACGCACTTACGCTAATGTGTAATGGTAGGGTGATTCGAACCACGGTGGAGGCCTGGCATTCCCCACATTCACAAGATGTCTTGTCAGAGGTGAAGGAAGGGTTTAGTAATCAGATAAGCATATTATTTTGTTATGTATAGATCAATAAAAATAATCAGTTTTTTCGCTTTTAACATTAGGCCAAAACAAGTAAAATACATTTTTTCATCATTTTTGTTTGGTTATTTTACTCGTTTTCTTAATCTATGAATACAATATTGTTATAACTATTATTATTTGCACCACACATTACTAACCGTCCGGGATATCCACATATTCACACTAATGATGTAGAAATGAGGAAAGTAGAATAGTACCATACTCCACGTCTTACTACCCGTCCGGGATATCCACATGTATACACTAATGGGGTAGAGACGAGGAAGGTAGAATAGTACCGTGCTCCATTTCTTACTACCCGTCCGGGATATCCACATATTTACACTAATGGGGTAGTTATGATGAAGGAGATCCATACACAAAAATTAGCTACTAATGTATTTTTGAAATTTAGAATTGTAATTTATGTAAGGAGATATCAATCAATATAGGTTTTTTCCAGTCTCCTCTTTACTAAAATGCTAGCAACATTTTCTCGTTGGATATGGAATGATATCTTGCCTTATGTAACTTTAAAAGGGAAGAGTCGCCCAACACTTATTGTGACTTCAAGGATATTTTGTGAGAGCTTACACAGAATAACGTTAAATTGAATAATTATTTCTTGTTGCTAATAATTGGTATATAAGTTTTCATCTTACTTGCTGTCAAAGAATGTAAAACTCAGAATATACAAAACAATAATTTTACCTGTTGTTTTCTATTGTAGTGAAACGTGGTCTCCTACTTTACGTGACGGAAACCAATTGAGGGTGTTCGGAAACAAGGTGCTTAGGAAGATATTTATTCCTAAAAGGGATGAGGCTACTGATGAATGGAGTAGGTTACATAATGATTAGTTAAATACCCTGTACTTATCACAAAACATTGTTAGGATGATAAAGTCTCGTACATTACGGTGGGCAGGACATGCAGGGGGAATGGGAGGTTCTAGAACCTTGCTCAGAGTATTGACTGGAAAACCAACTGGGAAGAGACCATTGGTAAGATCTATACGAAGATGAGAGTATAACATTATAATACACATGAAAAACATAGTGTATAATGAAGTGGACCTGTTAGAACTAGTTCAAGATATGGATAGGGTTTAATGAGGAGAACTGGATAGAACTAGCTCAAACTAGGAATATAATGTAATTAAATGGACTGGATAGTGCTAGCTCAAGATAGGGACAGGGTGTAATGAGGTGGAATGTATAAGTTAGTTGGTTATATCTACATCTAGGTTCTCCAAAAACGTATAACATATACAATTTAAATATTTTATGATAGTTATTTTATGTGAAATTTAGCAACTCTCTTTTAACTACATTTAAAATACAATTAATCAATAACATTAAGACTTACGTCTAGTTAAATTTAAGAGTTTGAATTTATTTCATAGAAATGACTTGATGTTTTTAAAATTATGATTACAGTAATAATAAAATAAGACGAACAAAAGTTTTTCAATTAAAACCTATTATGCCTTTGGAAACTATTTCATAATACAAACTAACATTGAAGATTTTAAACATTATTTTATTCATCTTTAAATAAAGCAAAGATTTACAAATATTAATTATATATTATGAAAGGCGAAGCTATAGGGAACGTATGCTTGGAACGTACAGTAGGCCTACAATGTGTCTGTAGTATTGGCAGCATAGAACCACAAACCAGTGAATGTGATATCAATGATAGCTCTTAGTAGCCAATGATATTCACACATCAATCACCAATTTTGCCTTAAGATATGAGTTGAGAATGACCTTAAGAGGGACTATCCCTGGATAGCTAAGTGGTAGATCAATGACGTGCCACGGAAATGCCCCTGGTTTGATTACCGTATCTAGGAGTAGTTTTTTTTAATTTTTTGTAGCTCCACATCTTACTAACCGTTGGTTTTATACACTTATGTACCAATTACGACAATGGTTTTATGGAGGAAGGTTATATTTATAAGAAGTGTACATTCATTTGCTTGGAGTGAGAGTAGAAAACTTTTTTTTATATAATCTTAGTACACCTAGCTGAGATTCAAACCTCGATATCCTCCTCATCGGCAGTCTATTTTACTGCAATAGTGGACTGTTAGACCACGCGGCTACAGAAGCGGGTATATCATTCGATTATTTATCTTGCTTAGAGCATTGGATATTAATTACATTTTTTAACGTATTTCTATAAAATTTTGATGCAATTTTGTTTTTTGAGTTTACAATTTAGCTCAAGGTTAGAGCAAATCCACAATATGCTAACAACTCCCACGTATTGTCAGACGTAGTGACAAAAATAAATTGTCACAATAGTCGTAACAATATTCTAGAGGTTTACTTTGATGTAATAGAAAATTTGTTCAATGTTTTGTTTATAGATTTGTTTTTGCTATGCTTGGTTTAAAGCATTTAAACATTAAATTCACAAACTCTAAACTCTATAATTTTATAATAATATTTACTTTCAACGCAATTTTGTAGATATTTCATTAAAATATTTTGCTTTGAAGTGTTAAGAGCTGCTAGCTGCTTTTATACGATAACCTTCCCTATTATTTTTTTAAATTTATTAACTTAGTATGCTGATGTAGCAAACTTTTGATGAAAATCGGTTAATGTATTTCGCTCATGTAATTTATTTTCCCTTCGAGAAACTTCACGCAAGTTTAATTTTTGTCCCATCAATTCTGAAGGGAAGGAAATAAGTTTTGAAATGAGTAGACGAGGTGAAGATACCTTAAAGAGTAGCGATAGCAATGAAGGAGAAAATAAAGTAAGACTATATTGGTTAACAAAGCTTTAGCGAGTACAGGACTGGGCCAAAAGACTGGTATTCGATTCTTTTCTAAGCTCCTATAATGGATTTCAAGTATTACTTCAACATGTAACTCAAAATTTATTCCCAACGCTATGAATCAAACAAGGAAAGTTTGGTTTAGCAATTGGGTGGTAATAAGATCCAACATTTGCGATTGGTACAAATTTTAAAAGACAATTTGCAAAAAATTGTATGAATAAAATATGGAGTTCTATAACTTATTAACATAATAGAAATTTCATAATTATTGATTTGGGGTCTTATTTTCTTCTCCCTCACACAAAAGTAACGTAGATTTAAGACAAGATTTATATCTTTGATGATGGCTGAAGTACACCTCCCGTTTTTTTTTTACTTTAATATATTGAGCACTGAACGCCCTAGACTGTGTGACTATCACTAAGAATAGATTCAAAACAAATGAACTCCGTACTAAGAGAAATGTAAGGATCAATTTTTAAATCTTTTATTCACTAAATTTCACTACCCTTTCATATGACATGCATATATTTTGATTAGTCTAATGTAGTAGGAAGCAGGGAGGGATAATTTAGAGGAAATGTAACCCCATATGAATGGAGAGAGAGTGAAGTATCATTTAAGAAAAAACTTAATACCCCCAATCGGTATTAGAATCACGATCTCCCCGTGACCAGCAATGCAGTCCAATACGAGAGTGACGATTTAAACGATGCGACCACTGATGTGTGTCAGTATGTAGTATTTAATATTTTAGGGGTGGTTCGTTTACCATCAAGACAGTGCCAAACACCTGCATTTGATAATAATATTAATAAATCAATTCAATTCAGTTAATATTTATTTAGGATTTAAAAGAAAATTACATAATTAATTTCATATTACAATCCATTAGTAGGCTACATAAAGGTAAAGTACATACATCCTCAGATCTTGCAGTTAAATATTTAAATGTAAAAAAAAATTACCTTAAAATAAAATATTCCCTTAAAAATATTTACATATTTGTTTGAAATATTTATTTGAGGAATATATTAGAGTGTTGATGGAAATAGATTAATTAATTTGTAATATGGAGGTGCAGCTCAGTTCTTGTTTACCATAATAATTCAAATAATCCTCTAATGTTTACATTTCTTTGTTATATATTGAGCAGATGCTATGTGTATGTTTATTTATCTCTATTTATCGGAATGGTAATATCCTATAATGAGGCTGTATTCATATCAGTGGTTAAGAAGTAGAATTTAAGTTGAATGTAAGTTTGTCTGTTGGCATTTTTGGTACCAAATATAAATTTAATTATTAGTTTTTTCTTTGAAACTGTAAAATTTTTACTGTATAACATTTCGTCGTAATAATAATAATAATAATAATAATAATAGTTTCACAAGACCTATAACAGGACAGCACTGAAAAATACATAAAATATGAGAGTATATAAGAACAATTAAATAAGAAACCAATTATAACTAGATAGTTATTTAAACGGGTTACANTCTTTAAAAGTTTTAAAGGCTATCCTTTGCAAGACCGTAGTTGGGTGAGGGTGTTCAAACCCCCCTCCCCACTGAAATTTTATGAACATATATGTGGCTTTATTTATGGTTCAAACTATATCAAAATTAAGGTACCAGTACAAATTAGGGGGCTGTGTCACCATAAAAATCACTTCAAATAGCTTCTAGAGGTGTTTAATATTTAGAATTTGTCCTACTCTCCGGCAATTAGGTGATTATGTTGCCATAAAAAACACTTAGGATAACTTCTAAAGGTGTTTAATATTTAGAATTTTTCCTAGCCTTCAGCAGTTAGGGGACTATGTTGCCATAAAAAAAAATCAGATAGCTTCTAGAAATGTTTATCATTTATAATTTTTTCTAGCCTCCTGTAATTGGGGGATGTGCCCAACCCCTCCCCCCACCCCCGAAATTATTGGCTGGTTACGGTTTTGTAAGCAATGCCGTGCAGAACAGCAAATAAAATTAATAAATATTGTCATTATTTAAATAAAATCCAATAGAGCAAAGTAATGTAGAACAAATAACTAAGTATAATAATGACGGGGGTGCTTT
>CABFOW010006231.1:0-15066 GCA_902141385.1 Timema californicum | reverse complement strand
CTCGACAGGTTGCGTCATTGCGCGTTTGCGTCGTCGTCCGTTCTCCTGGAGAACGCTGACTGCTCAGGAACACGGCACATGCGTGAAATACGAGACGCGATAAACCAGACGCTGGTGTCTTAACTGAGAGACGCTCACTGTCCCGACACCTGTGGACGATTACAGTAGCCCCCATAGCTACTTTGGTGCTGACTGACAGCTCACAGCTGACTTCTGACAGTCAACATTTAGGTATATACCTAAATTTTGACCGTCAGAAGTGACAGCTGCTAAACACATGTATTTTCAGATCATATAGTTCGGCGTAGGGGTACATAATTTTGTCTGGTAACTTTTCAAAGCCGTCAGCTGTCAGCTGTGAGTTGTCAGTCAGCACCAAAGAAGCCATGAGGCTACTGTAGGTTGTGTTTTATTGCACTGATCCAACACCCTCAGTGAGTGCTTAGTGAGTTAATTAAGAGTCCCGGTCTCTCCTGGCATGGACGAAAAATGTATCATTGGGGAAATGTGGGTGTCCCTTTCTCAGTGATGAACTACTAACGGCCTGGGGGCTGGGTGTTGTATCTGTTTTAAATTTAAAATAGTTTATAAGCCGTGTGCTGATATAATCATGTGTACTTTAAAAAGTATAAAGCGTACTTTAAATACCTAAAATACACACACACAAAGGGCTGTAACTAGGCAGGTGCAACAGGTGCAGAGGCACAAGGCGCAGAAAGAAGGGGGCCCTGAAATAAAACTGAACTGAAAAAAAAAAAATTGTACATTATAATTATAATTTTAAATTTCGCCTTCATGACCGACTGTGTGGTTTGTATGTCGGTGAACAGTGTCGTATGGGCCCAGATAGTACATTGCATTATTTAGAGCAGTGGTTACCAAAAGGTGGTCCTTGTACCCCCATGTGGTCCACGAGCTGTTCCTAGGGGGTCTGCGACAACCACCAAAATCTTAACAAAATAAAAACTTAAAACAATAATTAAAACAACAATAGGCCTAATTTCAATCAGTAAAAAACTTCCCCTCCTCCTCATCGTCCCTGCTACACGAAAAACAAGTACAGAAATATACTTGACATGTATTCGGATTTTTAAGTCAAAGTATCCAGCCTTCAACCTGATCCTCAAGACACGATGGGGATTAAAGAAGAGGTTTCACTTATCTCAATAATACTAAACCCAAATTAATAAATTTGGACTTTTTCACAATTAATAAATTTTTGTGTAGGCCTGAGTAACTTTTTTGTGTGTTAACTATTACTATTATATTTTTACTATTACAACTAGAGTTAGTGTAAAGATAAAAGTATGTAAAAACACATTTGACTCGGATTTACTGTGCCAAATTTCCAGTTTTGTATGTTTTCTAAATGAATTATTAGTATGGAGGGGCTACTATTTTCTATACATAGAATATATTAGATTCTAATGATTAGAAAACACGGGTGGGTCCACCGATCTCTAAGAGCCTCTTGAGGGGTACTTTACTGGTAGGTAATTGGGAACCATTGATTTAGAGGTTTAGTGATTGGTCATTGCGACGCTCATTCCCTGGGCGCCCTTGACCTATTATTTTCACCAGCATCTGAATGGCTGAATCACCAGAGCGAATGTTAGATGTTTATGTCGTGGACAGTGGCGGCACGTGTACAGGCACTGCGGAACTGCAGCACCCCCTGTTTCCACTTGATATTATCGATGCCATTTAATATAATGAGACCTTTTTTTCTTTAATGCTTTATTTATTTTTGTAATACAATATAATATATTCCATAAGTGTAATGTCAGTACTTCAGTAGCCATCCCCCAGTTTATGAAAACTATACAAAAATCTTTGTATGGAACTATGCAATTCACAGTGCCAGCGACGTGGTGTTTTGACTGTTGTGCGCATGCGCAAATAGTAGAGGGGTGGGGAGGAAGGCGGGACTGCCAGGTAGAGAGAGCACTGTTGCTCTCGCAGTTCCGGCTTTGGCGTGATACTGTAACAACTTAAGTTAGAGTGAGTAAAAAAGTTTGGTTTTTTTTGTTAAGATTTTATCAAGTTCCTGAATAAATTTTCTTTTTATACATGTTTTTCTCCTTTTACACAATTTTAAAACAAAGGCTAATAAAAAATTTCTGGAGCAGCACCCCCACTAATTTTAGCTACGAGCCGCCACTGGTCGTAGACTTCGATTTGTTTAGAAATTTCTTCGCCAGATCTCGCTATTAAATATAGCAAATTTTATATATGTACAAACTCACATGTGAAATTAAAATCTTTAAGTTTCAAGCTTCTACATTAATAACTGCAACTTTCTTTGATAATATACATTCTCTTCATGACTGTGAATTAATTGAGTCAAACCCAAATATCAATGTTGCTCTCAGATTATTCTTCATTCTTCCCTTTTCTACTGCTTCGCGTGAGAGAAGTCTTATCAAGTTAAAAAACATTAAGACTTGTTTAAGATCAACTTTCGGACAAGAACAATAAATCCATTCATTCAATAATTTTGATTGGATACACTTTTGTTAAAGATATTAATTATGATTATGTAATCAATGTATTTGATGGAATTAAAGTCAGTTAAGTGCAATTAAAATAATTATTTTCATCTCTAAATACATATGAATCATCTTGTATATTTCTTGTTTAGCCTACACAAAAATTATTCATAAACAATAGTATCGGTGAATTGAAAAATTATAACATTCAATAAATATGGTAAATTAAACTGAGATATTCATTTTTTAGTTTTTTAATAAGCTAGCTAATGAATGGAAAAAAAGTAAATATTTTGGTCTCACTTCATGCTTAAAATCGACCTTGTAGTTTTCGTTGAGTGGTAGAAGGTTAAGTAAGATTCCTGGAATGTTAACCTTTTTCTATTCAACAGTGAGCTCGTAAAACTGATATTATTAACGGAGTTATATTGGATTAATCATTTTCACAGTCATTGCATGTGTGATGCAATAGAAAGACGTTTTCAAAGCGGGACTAAACTAATTAAATATGAAATACTGACCACAAGGCCTTTCTTAGTTTTTACAACACGAAAAAAAAGCTAGTAAAATTATAATTATGATTATTTAGCACCGCGTCTTACTACCCGTTCGGGTTATACGCTTTAAGTACTAATCACGCTAGTGGATTAGGAATTAGGAAGGTTGAATTAGAGGAAGTGATCCCACATTTGCGTGGAGGGAGAGTGGGAAACAATTTAGGAAAAACCACCCCGAGTTCACCCGACCGAGATTCGAACCTTGATCTCCCCGTCCCCAGCAGTCGAGCTCAACACGACTAGCGCGTTAGCCAACTACACTACCGAGGCGGGTAAAATTATAATTAAATAATAATATGTTTCCAACACCTTATAAAGCCCACGTTTTGTTATTGTACTGAAAATACTCTTTAGGTACAGTCTGATTTTGGTAAGAAGAACAGTAGATTATTTCTGGAAAAGTTACTAGATTTCAAAATGTATCCCTACGCCAAAACATGTGATTTGAAAGACCATATGTTTAGCAGCTGTCACTTTTTCAGAAGGCTGCCGCTATACAAAATAATAAGTAGCGGCTATTTATCAATTAATAATGTTTATGGAAACATGAGTGTAGAGGATAAGAGATCGCTACTGACCGCATATGTGGGTCTCCATAATTATATCCAACCAATATTGTGTCAGTCATAGTAAACAGCTGCTGCCAACTGGCGCGTGTGAAAATATTTAAATGTAAAAAAAATGATTAAAAAAAATTGACACAATTAAATATTTATTTGTCATAAAACTGGTATCAGCTGTTTATTTAACCTACTGTCAAAGCATTGAGTGGAAAAAGGATACAGTCTAACAACTTTAATTATCACTAATTAACAAACTAATGAGAATTTTCTTTTTGATATTTTGGGATTGAATACTTATCGACTAGGACTACAATTGCCTAGCAGTAACTTTTTCAATAAAACTTATAGTTTTGTCAGTTAACTTTTTTTTTCGTTTTACAGAAAATTAGGGAAACCCGAAACTGGAATGTTGTTATCCTTTTTCCAATCACCAATTCAATTGTTGGATTGTATTGGTTTTGTTATTAGTTTTACTCCCAAAAAGATATCGAGGTTCAAACATAAAACCTTGCACAGGACACATGAAAGACTGCTTTGCTTTACGTTCTGTGTCAATGAACTCCAACTATTCGGCCGATGAAATTCCAATCGGTAAAGGTATGGTCTAACGTTTTATTGGTTGTATAGTAAAGGTTTCGGTGAACACGCGTTTAGCACGCAGGTGTGTGTGTGTGTGTGTTTGTGCCCATCGGAAAGTTACTTAAGCGTGTTGCTTGTCGCGTGACACACATACTTATCATTGCATCCAAAAATATAAAGGAAAAAATGCAGTTTTTTTAAAAATTTGACTAGCAATTTTTTTCTCATCTAGAGGGCGAGGGGAGGGGGGGGGGGCTAAGGAAAACTTTAACAAAAGTCATGGAATTTGGTGTGACAAAGAGAAGTCAAAGATTTTTTTTTAACTTACTTTAATTGTCTTATACTTTTACAATAATTTTGGAGCCCAGTTTGAGTTAATAATAATTTATCTCCAATTCATGATTTATTTCCCGTAAAATATTGACATAGTTATCTTTTAGTAAAAAATAACCGCCATCGCTCACCACCCGTTCAGGCTATCAAGTATTATATTAATCACGCTAGAGTGGTAATTATGAGGAAACTAGTTTACTGTTAAAATGGCGTGCTTGACTCCAGCAACAAAACTGTGTTAAGGATGATCCTTTTAAAAGAGGTAAAATATATTAATTCTAACGTTTGGATATTTCTAGAGTTATTCAAACAAGTTTTAAAAAAGTATGTTATTATTACTTCATAAGGTGGAAACTGAATTCTGACAAAGTAACGTAAATAATTAAACAGAATAAAGGCTTTTTTTTTTATCAAACAACAAATCGTTTGAAAACCAACAAATTATAACACAGTAATTCTCATAACAATCTTTGACAGTAAATAATAAAGATAATGATAGTAGTAACAGAAATAACACCACAAATTAAAACGTAAAACTTCTTTGCATTCGGGGACCTGGCGGTCTAGGGGTAAGATGTCGAACTTCTGTGCTGGCGGCCGGGGTTCAATCCTCGGGCCCGGCACAGATTTATTTGATTACCAAACCCTTCCTTCACCTCTGACAAGACATCTTGTGAATGTGAGGAATGCCAGGCCTCCACCGTGGTTCGGATTCCACGTTAAACTGTAGGTCCTCCATTTCATCTCACAATCACCCTACCATTACACATTAGCGTAAGTGAGTATAACCCGAACGGGTAGTAAGACGCGGTGCTAATAATAATAATAATAATAATAATAATTCTTTATATTCATATCGGTTGCTTTTTATAGAGGTTTTTAGTACATCAATCGTACAGGATAACTGTAAAATATAAATTTGAAAAACTATTGCTATCTAATCTAATGCTGTCCATATAGAAAGTGGAAATAAGGACTACACTTTCAAACTTGCACCATTAGTGATATATATATATATACACAAAAACGCTGCAAGCAGCAATTATCACTGCACTATGTAAGCAATCTGTTTCTCCTTGACGAAAATATAACGCCCTTGTCAAACAAGCAAACAATATAATTATTATACGATGTAAAGACGTGTTCACAGCCTTGGTTTCCTTACCTTGTCTCGTGTCACGTGGTTGCAACTATTGAAGGTAGGCATGCGCGTGAATAAGACTGGGTTTATATTCATGTACAATGTACAGTACATATAGCGCATAACTAATAGGTAATAGGGAACAGTGCACAATGTATAGTAAAAAATTCAAACCGTTTATAATGAAACGTGATTACATTTTGACTAAAATAGATGCTATTTTCATTCGTAGAAGTTTGCTCTATTACAGTAGCCCCGTGGCTTCTTTGGTACTGACTGTCAGTTCACAACTGACTTCTGACAGTCAACATTTAGATATATACCTAAACTTTGACTGTCAGAAGTGACAGCTGCTAAACACATGTTTTTCCAGATCATATGGTTCGGCGTAGGGAGACATAATTTGATCTGATGACTTTTCAAAGCCGTCAGCTGTTAGCTGTGAACTGTCAGTCAGCACCAAAGAAGCCATGGGGCTACTGTAGTTAAGGTATTAAAAATAACTTCTATTATGGGTCTACTCGGACAAACATATGTTAATTAAACCGTATGTTTTGAAGCAAAATGAACCTAATTGAAGTGGGGCCTTTACTATTAAAATATGTTTGATTTTTATTTGGTTCTGATTTTATTTGTGACACGAATGTGATAGACTTACTTCTCAGTAACCTAACCTTCCCCCACTCCCCCTTATTTTCAATCATATTTACATCCATAGTCATTGACGCTAAATCAAAGAATATTTGTTAATAACAAAGGGGGCGTTCAAGTATTACGTAAGCACATTTTTGACAATTTTTAACCCCTCCCTTCCCATTGTAAGCAAAAACAAGCAAATGCTTGACCCCCCCTCCATCTTGCTTACATAAGATTTGTCAACTTTATTCATTTGTTCATAGGAATAACTTTTTTTTCCATGCAATTTTGCTTATAGTCTGAATAGATAGTAAGACGTAATCATAAAAAAAATTAAAAATCATGCAATTTATAAATTTCTGGTAATTATTAACATAGAGGTGTAAATTAATATTGCGAAATGATTGAGGATTAACATTGGTAGGTCTATATATAATCAATTTAAATTTATTGAACAGGTAAAATTAAAACAAGTTATACTACTATAAAAGTTTAAAATTTTAATTTACTTTTAATTGAAGTTATAAAAAAAAGTATTTTTAGTGAATTCATGAATATTGTATTTATAAAAAAACACCCCAAAAACACCACTTAATCCGATGACCAACGTCCTTGAATCCACATCCTAACAATTTCAATTATTATGTTTATATTTGGGTGTGGAAGGGGGGGTTAGATCACTCAAGCGTTGGCTTCTTTCTACAGGCTTCTCCACTTCTTCCTTGTTTAGCCTCTCAGCATCTTCATTGCTGCCAGAAGTCCAAGCGGCTTGCGATGTGCCCTCCCTCAATTTTGTCTGTCTTTCTCTGTCTTACGTAAGCATTATTTTGAACCCTTCCCCACTTGTCACCAAAAATAAGCAAAGCTCAAACCCTCTGCTGCCCCCTCTAAGGTGCTTACCTAATATTTGAACGCCCCCAAATAAGTATGGCTACCACAAGACTTTCAGAAATGAACAGAATACAGGACTATTTCCCATCTTATTTGTTTACTGGCGTTTGATTGGCCATAGTTTCTCCTCGCATTCTGATTGGCTCATACATCTCAAGCCCAAGAGCTGTATTTGCTCACGTCCATGCATAATGCGTGTAATGTTAAAAGTTAAATAGACCTTATGTGGTGTGCACTATCCACAATTCCTTATGTTTCGGTTATGAACGCTATCGTTGAAAATAGTGTGTTTCAACTTTTTACGCATTATGCACTATGCATTATTCACTATTTGTTATGCGTTTTGTACAATTAAAACCCATCCTGATTTGTTTGAGTGTTACTGTAGAGTTAGTGTAGTTTTAGTGGTGAAATCTGCTAAAGGGTGGCTTAACACTGTCATCTATTTTAAAATAATAAAAATATTTTATAAGTAAAAAAACGGTATTAAATAAAGTCTAAATTTTTAATGAACATTATAATTTTAATAAGGAGATTTAAAATTATTATATTTATTGATAAAAAAGAGTTAATTCAAAGATGTCTTATTAACGTAATGCTTCACATTAAGTGATCATAGAGATATGATGTAACATAATTTGTCAATTGAAATATACAAAAAAGTACAAAATACAGTGCATTAAAATGCAGATATTATATATTTATGAATTTGTTGAGAAAATAAATTAATATTTAATACCATAAAAAGTATTTGTAAGAAATAATATGAGAAAAGTTGAAACATGTTAAATTGAAAAACAAAATTGAGGTGAAAAAATCATGATAATATTTTGAGAAAATATGTGAGCAATAAACAATGCAATAGTTAAATTTAATAAAATCGTTAATTAAGTTAAACAATAATTTAATATTTTAAATGATTAGATAGTTTAACATAGGAAAATAAAAATAAACAATAAAATTAAACTGTTTTAAATAACTGTGCGAGGAGTTTAAAAAAAACTAATTTAAATTATCAAAATAAGTTATTTTCAAGTTAGATTTTATTTTCCGGTATGGAGAGATTCCATTTCTCCTTAGGTTTACGAAGCCATGTCACACATTGCTATTTGTTGTCATTTACTATTATTACTACCCTTTCGGGTTGTACGCACTTACGCTAATGTTTAATGGTAGGGTGATTGGGATATGAAATGGAGGACCTACAGTTTAACGGGGGATCCGGACCACGGTAGAGGCCTGACATTCCACACATTCACAAGTTGTGATTAATACACGTCTTGTCAGAGGTGAAGGAAGGGTTTGGCAATCAGATAAATCTGTGCTGGGACAGAGGATTGAACCCCGGACCCCAAGAACAGAAGTCCGACACCTTACCCCTAGACCGCCAGGTCAGCTCTTGTTATGCACTAGTTTGGTGCATTTGCACTGTTAAAGTTGGAGTTAGTTTTCCTCATAATGTTGTTAGTGCATTTTTACACTAACAACATAATGAGGAGGACACTAACTCCAACTTCTAATCCTAATGAGTAATGACATTCAATAATTTAAATTAATTTTTAAACTTCTCACAGCTTAATTTAAAATATTTTTTTTTTAAATGTTCAGATGTAAAACTATTTGATAATTCAAATATTATTACTGCTCAATTTGATCAATGAATCTCGGCAAGTGTATTTTATAATTTTCTAAAAAGTTTCTTCTCGCGTTTACCTCTACGCATGTGTGGAGGTTCGAATCTCGGCTGGGCTTGGTGTATTTTTTCACTCTCCCTCCACGCAAATGAGGGTTATATTTCCTCCGTCACCCCTACCTCCATTAATGTAAATATACTTAAATCCCAGAAGGGTAGTAAGACGCGGCGATAAAAAAAAAATCCTAAGATTAAGAGTATTATTTAAAAAAAACTCGTCATGCATCGCAAAGTCAACCGGCAACTCCCTATTTTAGAGGATCCGACGTTATTTAGAAACTACTCATGAGAGTATGTCGTGGGGGTGGATGTGTGAAGGTGAATACCCCCCTCTTATCCACTGTCGGGGTCCTGCTGTCCAGGTGCGTGTGAGGTGGTGCATGCCCATACACCCCCCCTACCCCTGGCTCCCCTCGTTCACACAGTACAGCTATGTGCACAAACATTGCACTTCTTGGAACGTATTTGCATGAAGGGAGATTAGTTTTCTCATAAAATGTTCTACCGAAAACTAAAAGTAAGTTTGAAACATTAAGTTGTATGTGTGTGTGTGTGTGTGTGTGCGCGCTTATATATATATAAAAAAGCACTGCGTCTTACTACTCTCGGGTTATACGCTTATGTAATAAATTATGTTAGTGGGCAAGGGAAGAGGAAGGTGAATTTATAAGAAATGTACCCGGATTTCCACGGAGTGGGTGGAAAACTATTTAAAGGAAAAACACACTTGAGTTTTCCCTACAGGGGCCAGCCATCAGTGAACTGACCATCAGGGGTAAAAAAAACCCACCCTGAGTCTACTCTTAAGGGATCAGGGCATTTAGGTTGTATCTTCTCTAAATGTATTCCCATTCTCACCCCACCAAAATTTTGCGTACGTTTTATCTAAATATTACATTCTTCAATTTTCCCCCCTAGGGGTGTAAACAATTTGAATAGCTTGAACGGGTAATAAGATGCACAGAAGCAAAAACTGTTAGAACCTCGTTCAAACCCGTGTTTAGACCAGCGGTTTCCAATCTATGGGTCGCGCAGGGTGTTTACCATCCGGGAAAATCACGGAAAACTGAAATTAGCCGGGAATTTGAAGTGGTTGGTAAAAAACGGGAATAAATCGGGAATTCGGGAAATTATAAAAAAATCTGAGAAAATGTTTATTTACTCAAAATATGAAATATAATCATTAAATCAGTAAATTACGATGTGATTCAAACCGTCTTTTTTTTTTTTTGCTGTGTAATATATTTTATAATTTTTATTATTCCTCTTATACTATGTTAATACAAATAAAAAACTGTTGATTTAAATTTTAAAACTTATTATTCATAAAAAAGGGGTAGGGGTAGAAAGGTGTGACGTACTTTTGATTCAGGAATTTTAGAAAATGATCAGGGGGAAATCAGGGAAAAAGTTGGGAATTTCATTGGTCAAGCTGAGTAGACACCATGGACTCGCGACATGTTTCGGGTTGAGTCGCGATACTTGTTGAGGTTATAGTTTTTTGTTAACTTTTTAAGATGATTATAAGAAGGTTTACAATTCAAATAGATTTATGTAAGTGGCTGAAATGATACAAACTGTCAGACAGCCAATGACATGGATAACGGGGTTCGAATCCTGGTTGGGTGTACTGAGGTTTTTTAAAATTCCAAAATGGTTATCCGCCCTTCCTTATTGCAAATGCGGGTTATATTCCTCTATGTTCAACCCTCCTCATCCCTGCTCATTGTTGTACTTGTTCATATGCGTATAACCTGAACAAGAAGTAAGACGTAGTGTTAAACATGAATAAATATATCTACTATACAAGTGTAGTTAAATATGAATAACCCGGATGGGTGGTAAGATTCAGTGAGAACAATAATTTTAAAAACTTTGTTACTAACGCTTGATAAGTTGTTAAGGGATCACGATGGTATCAAATACCAAAATCGGGGTCACACCCCCAAAATTTCAGAAACCCCTGGCTTAGACTTTTGTGTAACAACACCTTTCACTTAATTTTTCCTCTTATGACGTGCACTGTACTCCGAATCCCCCTAGGGGAGGTAGTATTCTTCCCATTCCACCCTCCCACCCCTACCCCTGTCTGTCTCTTTCAAAATGAACACACCGCCTTGCAAGACATATGCTGGGCAGGTAAGACCCGCCATGGATGATAATGGATAGGATAATCCACTTCATGTCTTGTAGATACATTTATTTTTTACATCTCGTTTTACTACCCTTTCGGGCTATACGCTTATATACTAATTACGCTAACCGTTCTAGAGGGTAAGGAAGGTTATATTTATAGGAAATGTACCAAAATTTGTATGGAGGGTGAGTGGAAAATAATTTTGGAAAAATACACCCGACCGGGATTCGAACTTCGATCTCCCCGTTATTGGCAATTTAGTCTACTGAGGGAGTGACACCTTAGACCATGCGTCCACCGAAGCGGGTGCATTATTTTATTGCTCTGTCAATTTGTTAATAGTGACTTAAGCTCTGTGCACTTAAGTGACATGGTGTTTTTTAAAAATCTATTGTTTAGTCGTGCTTCCAACGATGAACAACCATGTTCAAAAAATAGATTCAAATGCTGATATAATATTTTCAAATAAACTATTACTAAAAGGTTAACGTTGAGTTGACGTGACAGAATCAACGTAATCATTGATTATAAAAGCCACACTTGTATGGGACGAAAAATTATAGTGCACTCGACCACGAGATACGAATCCCGACCTCCCCATCACCGCCAAACTTGACTTATTGTTTTGAACTAAAGCCTCACTTACATAATACATTTCGAAAACGCTTCTATGATTAAACCAATACGACAATAAATTATGACTTTTTTTTGTATTGACAGCTCTATTTTCTGATTGACATTCTATAGAGATTGTTAAAGATTAAATTTAATACAAGTTTTAAAAGGAAACCATTAAATATTCATTTTATAAACTTACGTTTTTACATTTGATGACATGGATACTAGTTACTAAAATTATCAAATTGCTTTAAATATTATATTTAACAAAATATAAATTACACTGTTTACCTTCCGTGTAATGTACGAGTTTGTATAATGGCATGTAAATGGTTCCGATCAGGTTGTATTTTTGTGAAACAGGGGGGTAGGGTCAACTACCAGCTTAGTTATGCAGTTTTAACTACCGTCATTACTAAGAAACAAGTTTTTTTTATAAATATGTACATGGAGACAGCAAAATTGATTTTATTGCTTCATTTGTCAAAGTAGAAAAGTCATGCTTAAAAAAATTGAGTAGAACTTCACCAAATTGGGGTAACTGAACATTGTATTCAGCTATATATAACTATGCTGAGTCTCCCCTGGAATTGCATTTTGCCTCAACGGCCTCATCGTGCCTCATAGTTTGAGAAACTTTGGACTAAATGAGCTTGGCGCTTAGGCTGGGTTTATTTCAATGCATTACGTATAGCTAATAGTAAAAACACATAGTGCTCAAGAAGTTGCAAACATTATTTTCAATTATGTCGTTCATAATCAATACACAAAGATTAGTTCACAACGTATGAAGTTAATTTTACTTAAAACTTCTTATGCGTGATGTCATGGAGCCTAGCATAAACAAATTCCTGATTTGATCTGCATCAACCAATGAGAATGCTAGAAGAGGTTCTAGTTATTATACCTAGAATATACATAGGACGGAAAATATATTTTGTTTGTACCTTGGGGTAGCCATATTTGTTTTGACGTCAATAACTACGATTGTAGATATTTAATTGAAATTAAATGGTTAATTTTAAATTTTGATTCAGTTATTGAGAACGAGGTCCACCATAATATTCATGACGGTAATAAAATCAGGACTAAATGAAATTCATATTTAATTCAATAGTACAAGCGCCACTTAACCAAGGATAATTTCATGTATTAAAAGATACCGTTTAAATAAACGTTGTTTTTCAAGTGTAACATTAAGAGAAGTTTTTTTTGTATAGTTATATTCACTAGACCAGCAAAGAGGTTAGTTAGGACATTTTATATGATTAAAACTTTAATCCCCAAGTTGCATTATAAACCGTTGGGTGACCTGGCTGTCTAGGGGTAAGGTGTCGGATTTCTGTGCTGGGTGCCTGTAGTTCGATCCTCGGTCCCGGCACAGATTTATCTGATTGCCAAATCCTTTCTTCACCTATGACAAGACGTGTATTAATCACAACTTGTGAATGTTGAGAATGCCAGGCCTCCACCGTGGTTCGGATCCCACGTTAAACTGTAGGTCCTTCATGTCATCTCACAATCACCCTACCATTACACATTAGCGTAAGTGTGTATAACCCGAACGGGAATTAAGATGCGGTGCTAATAATGATATAAACCGTTGTATTCTTCTTATGAATTTTTCACACCGTACAATATACACTACAGTAGTCCCATGGCTTCTTTGGTGCTGACTGACAGCTTTAAAAATTTACCAGACCAAATTATGTATCCCTACGCTGAACCATATGCTCTGCAAAAACATGTGTTTAGCAGCTGTCACTTCTGACAGTCAACATTTAGGTATATACCTAAATGTTGACTGTCAGAAGTCAGCTGTGAGCTGTTAGTCAGCACCAAAGAAGCCACGGGGCTACTGTATTAACTATTACCTATGCGCTATGGATGAATATAAGCCCAGTCTTAGCCCGGTTGCGAGTTTCTAAACTGTTTTAGTTCCATAGTAACCGTGACTCCTTTTGACGGAGAAGATCTCGACAACATTGACCATGCGGTGTTTGGATGTCCAAGTACCGTGTTTGGTAGGAAAACAAGATTCTCTCGTGCCTTCCTTATTGTTGGGTGGAGATTGACACGATCAACCGGTGATCATGGAATATTTATCCGGGGACTTAGCGTGCGGCTCACTGTGTTACACTCGCGCAAACATCGTCATTGTTTGAGAATCCT
Organism: Timema californicum; assembly: GCA_902141385.1. Lineage (NCBI taxonomy): Eukaryota > Metazoa > Arthropoda > Insecta > Phasmatodea > Timematidae > Timema > Timema californicum. The sequence goes on along the minus strand of CABFOW010006231.1, from coordinate 1,257 downwards.
TATCAGATTTTTGAATCGGCCGTGAAGAATTCAGTACCCACCTGACGTTCTCAGAGAGGCTGGAAGATTAGTAAGACGTGGTGGACGGTCAATATGAACTATAAGCTAATTTTGAATCTTTTGTTATACCTTACTGAGGGTGTTTTTTCAAAAGGGTTTTCCACTGTCCCTCCAAGCAAATGTGTGTACACTTCCTTTAAATATAGCTCTCCTAATCCCTAAAACCACTAGCGCAGCTACTACATAAGCGCAAACCCTAACGGGTATTAAGACATGGTGTTAAAAAAATAAGAGCCTTAAGGGAATTTTTATTTACCAAACATTATGAACATCAAGTTAACGCTCTTCGGTGGCCACGTGGTCTAACGCGCCACTATCGTGATGGACTAGACTGCCTAAGACGATGAGATTGGGGTTCCATCCCGGTCGGGTTCACTTCCTCTCAATTAAACCTTACTAATCGTTAAGCCATTAGTTTAATTAGTACATATGCGTAAGACCCGAACGCGGTGCTAAAAAAATGCCAAGTTCGGTTTAAATAGGGTTTTATTTATTATCTCCAGAATATTATTCGTCTTTGGCTTTTAATCTAATAAATATGAGCTATGGTTAGTCCATATTTCGATTCTTGGTTGGATTCACTGGGTGTGATTTTCCATATAATGTTAATTTATTATAATTGTAACGAGACTGCTGGTCGTTCGTTATTCCTGACTCAGATTGTTACCCTCAGCCAGTATTCATTACTATTTAAATATAGCGAAAAAATAATAATTGAGAGATCTCCAGTAACATAATCCTCAAAAGGTAACGAAAGTTTTGACCCCAAGCATTCACGACGCTAACAGCAAACAAACGATGCACAGTTCCTGAAAAAAAAAGAGGGGTGGAGGGTCCCCCGGAACCTCCCTCCCCACCTCATATGTAGGACAGAACATACATTATACTACACACATGACTGTAACGTGTGTGTTTGTTTCTCCTTCCCACTGGCACACATCTCGGACAGTCGAGTTTCCTTGAGACGTTGAGTGTAGCGTGCGTGCACAGGAAGACTCGAACACTCGGAGCGGAACGAGGAGGGGCCCTTTTCCTTCCCAGGCTTGCCAACGCTGACGGACCTTGTGGAAGGAAGTAGCTCGTTTTGCTTAGCGGGGCCTCTCATAGGAATTTTATCAGGGGGTACAAGGTTCTTTTTGAGCCCCCTTCCATTATTATTATTATTATTATTATTATTATTATTATTATTATTATTAT
>CABFOW010006230.1:16921-34163 GCA_902141385.1 Timema californicum | reverse complement strand
TTTGAATAATTAAACTTTTTATTAGGTATTAACATCAATCCATTATTAAAATATAATAAAATATGTCACTATAGTATTTAGGGCAATCCATGTGGCTGTGTTTATATTTTGTTTTATGAGATAATTTCAACTTATTTGACTCGACCGTAAATACTTACAAGTTTCATAATATTAATAGTCTAATAACGGTTTATAAACGATTTTTATTAACCCAACCTATTTATTTGACTCGACTTACTAAAAAATAGCCCCGCTTTATATTTGATTCGGAACATTCTAACGATGAGATATTTGATTCTAAACATTTTCATTTTAAAATATTTGATAATTTTCTAAAGTATAATATTCGATAGGGAATCGATTCAAAAATGAAAATCTTGGAATCACATGGGATTAATACTAATACAATTTTTTGTCTGAATATTTAGTTTAATATTGGTTTATTTATAAAAGTGTTTTGCTATGGAATTTTTTACTAATAAATGGTTTATATAGTTATTAAAATTTTATAGATGCATTTCTTCCGACTTTTTACAAACTCTTATCCTCTTTTCCATTTTTATTTTAAAAAGTTCCTCTCTTTAGGATCGGGTGTTGGTCTCCTTCCTAATTAAAACAACAATGAAGCTTTTCATGGATTTGTCAACTCCCCTGTCACTGCGCTAACAACAACACAATGGTCCATTTAATATCGTCAGATTTGGACAAATTGGACTGGGCATCCTTCGCCGTTGTCCTGTTCGAGGTTGGAGGGCAAGCGAATTATAAGCTCGTGGACACAGATTAATTTATTTAATACACCGCTTATTTTATCCGTGATCGTTTGTCATTTTTTTTAACCATCCCCGTTTTCATCGCTTCAGGATATGACGTATGAAAAGAACATCATCAACGTGCGTCACAGGGATGGATATGAAGGTATTTTAAAAAATGAGGGGCGGAGGGGGGCAGACATGCTCTCGGCAGAGAAAAATTAGGGACACAGCAGGGAAGCTATTAGACGTTAAAAAATCATACCCTCCTCCCCCCCGATGGTCAACAATTACTTTAATGGGGAAGTCCCCAATGAGGCGAAGAGCAAATGTTTTTATGATGCTAAAAAAACCCTGATGAAATCGTTGGTGATGAGCTTGTCATGGGGTTGAGGAGTGTTTCCGTGCGAAGGTTGGATTTCTCGTCAACATTTTCTATTATTACAATTTGTTGTTGTTGCTTGTTTGAATCAATCTTACACCACCACTTATTGGAGAACTTTTCTGACTAATTAAATCAATACAAAATTGGGTATTTTAAGTAGTCCTGGCGATATCTAATAATCTTACAGTATGACCCTATCCTATAAGCTACACCATAGTAGAAACGTGCAAGGTAAGGTTTCTACCTTTCAGGCTGGACGGAATATACTATCTGATGCATAACTTTAGATGCAGAGGATAGATCTAGCTATTGTCTAAGGCCTTACTTTAAATTTTGACTGAGCAGTTAGAGAATTTAATTACTTATCTATTTCCATACTATACACTTTGTTGACCTTTCTTTTCCACATGTGACTCGCACGCAGTATATAATACAACCTGTAAGCCCTCTCTCCCATAGTTTTCTCATGGCCACAATATCACGACAGTTGTGTTGGTAAAGTCCACAGCGTTGGATAAAAAACAAATTCATTGCAGAAGCTATTCACATTTTATTTTCATTTTATAATATATAAATCTTTCAACCCATTATACTAACTCAATAAGCTGTACACATTTATCATACACAAACATGAGATTAAATTAAGCTAGTACTTAAAAAAAATACAATGGCATACTTTTTTAAATACCTTGCATATTTGTGGACACATTTAAAAACAGATTTATACATTTTGAATTTTAGTCAATTTACAAATTATTTGACAGAAAGATGTGTAAATTTAGCCTTAGGTGAATTTTTCGTATAACACTCTAATCAGATAGAAAAGCAAGTATTTACTATTTTCTGTCTTATTATAATAGTAGTATGTTCCTGTGTCAGAGTTTTCTAAAGGTAAATGTTGTCATACAAGGACAGTGAATGAGAAAGATAAATCTGAATAAAATTCCGAATAATTTATCTGCCTGAAAAAAAAAAGATGAAAAACTACACTGTGGGGAAAAAAATTCACCCAAATGAATCCTGATGGGGAATGAACTCAAAGCTCTTACATACATGGCAATTATCTTGATTTGAAAGGGGTTTGATCAATTTGTAAATATTTTTTTTATAACTATTTAATTAACAGTTCATTCAAACGAGGATCAACACTCCAATATTGTTAAGATGTTTACTATGCACACACAATTACAGATAAATAAATACAATCAAATGCAACGATTTAAAAGTACAGATTATAATAAAAAAATCTGTTTGGAAAAACATAAAATCACAGCTCTAATTAATTAATAAAACGTAAAGTCATAATGGCTATGAGTTTATAGAGCAGATGCGGGAATTATGGAATAGTCGGGCAATACNCAATTACAGATAAATAAATACAATCAAATGCAACGATTTAAAAGTACAGATTATAATAAAAAAATCTGTTTGGAAAAACATAAAATCACAGCTCTAATTAATTAATAAAACGTAAAGTCATAATGGCTATGAGTTTATAGAGCAGATGCGGGAATTATGGAATAGTCGGGCAATACCGAATACCATTGTTTCTCATATGTTAAGTGTCACAATCTATCGTTAACTATTTCAACTATTACAGAAAACCATTTCGAACAGCTAGTGAGGGCCACTTAAACAGATCAACTGCTTGTTTTGTGAGAGACAATTGTTTGCTTTGGCTGTCACAAAAACTTTTGCACGCTAATGTTTATCATGCTATATTTATTTACTCTACTGTTCTTATTAATTCTAATAAAATCATTAGGTTATGGCTCACTCATGCTTATCTTTGAGTTAAAAAAATATTTTACTGTCATTTTATTTTAATCTAACAAAAAAATACTGTTTTCCAAAAAAAATGGCGAGTCGGGCAGTAAGGAATATTTTGTCAACGTCAGCTTGAACATTTTTCCTAACACCTAAAAACTCTATTAAGAGAACAATGTAACCTGATACAATATTTTAGTCTATTATCTTTTAATAATTATTAATACTGATCTATTAATTAGTTACTTTTTTTATTAAAATGTATTATATCAATGATTCGTTGTTATTATTACTATTTTATTGCTTTACACATAATATTTGTATGTTTTTTTACACTTTCTTATGAAACATTTGTTAGTTTTAGTAAATATAATTATTTTTTAAAATATAAAATGGGTAGTATTCCATATTGCCCTCATTTGTTCCACATCTCTTTTAAGTGCTTCTACAGGACATTACAAGTTATTATTTTTACTTTAAACACTAAAAATAGTTAAAACATATTAATTATAAGTTTAATATGTAACTCAATGACAAAATGTCAAAATACGCTTTGATATTATTGAAACAGTAAATGATATTCCATATTACCCGCACTTCCTTTATAAATTTTTACCGGCCAATAAATAATTTTATAATTTTTCAATTATACTAGTAAAAATTTTAGGTTTTTAATCATGTTAAGACAATTAATTGTACAGCAATTTAATTAATTTGTATTTTTGTATCACAATGCTTTCTTTTTGATATGTTAAATGTCTAAAATTATACTTCAAAACATTAGGTAAAGTTAATTAATAGACATTTTAAAAATAGATTTGTAGACAAATATTTGGATATAGACTATAACATACATATATGTATATATATATTCCCAATTAAACCTTCTTAGAATTCTTGCCTTTTAATTCTATATATTTCTTTTAATGTATGTAATGGCCTATTTTTAATGTGCTATAACACAAGACTATTATTAGATAAAATCACTCTTTTATTTTGCATATAATAGATAATAGAACAGTATTTAAAATAAACGTTAATATTTACAACCTTTTAGTTTAATCTAATCCATTTAAAACAATATGTTTCCCTTTCAGTAATACTTTGGCCGACGCTTCCAGAAACAATGTCAAGTCACCTGAACAATGCGACAAAGAACGTATATAGCATGTCCACATACGCTATAAAATAGGTACTTATATGTAGCGCGCATGCGTCATAGGTGGGCAACGGTTTCATGACGTCAGAGTCGATTATGCCCCATCGTTCCTTACCAGTCTGTCAACGTCTTGATAATATTGATTATTATTAATTAGCTAGCTACAATATTAATTTGATTAGTACACTTCTGTTTAGACTTTATGATACAACTCCCTTCAAAGTTATTTTTTTAAAAACATATTTGGGGAATTCCGTTTACTTGCACTTGAAAAACAATTTTATTAGAAGTAGTATTGGCACTATACAACTTGGAAAAATAACTGCGAAAATACCCCATTTTCTTTTTATTTAAGAAAAAATATGTTGTCATATTTAGTAAATAAAAAAATGAATAAGGACGTGCGAAAAAAATCTCTAAAATAAATTTTTCATAAAAGTTGATAAGAAAATTTTTGAACAAACTTAGGTACAAAAACTAAGAACCTAAATGGAATTTTTAAAATTTTATTTTTAGCTCACGGTAACCCAAAATAACCGAACTGGTGTTTTTTTATGTAACCGCTATTACTTTTTAAACTTAGGGTTTATTTTTATTTTATTAAGGTGGTATAAAAGACAGAGAGAGAGAGTTGAGGTAAGTATTTTTACAACTTTTGTAATATTTTTGGTCAAAATAAATAAAATATCACCTCAGCAGATATGTTCAGTTTAATTTTATGTCACGAGCAGCGTGAAATTTAACCAGGTTTTTGTATCTTTATTTAAAATGTTTCTAATCGAATTCTGTGATACCTATAGGAGATATTCAACCACTGTTCAGATTAGAAAATTAAAATAAAAGTAACTTCTGAAGGAAGATTATGTTTAATTGGGACAATAAAGGATTTCTTTAAAAAATATATAAAACCTCTGGAAATACTAGCTTTATCCCGCGCTACTTTTATCCCACCTTAACAAAGTCACATTAATCGACATCTCGCAAGTTATTGAATGAATATGTGCGATGCGTGAGGCCTGGTTTACAGGAGCAGTCTCTGGGTCGGGGCGTCGTAAGAAGCGGGACCACCAGCGTCGTCGTGGGTGGCAAACTAACCGTCGTCGGGGACGTCCAGAGTGAGGTGGGCGGCCATGAGCGGCACCTGCAAGTGGTTCCCGGTGCTGTTCCCTTGATGTTGAGGGTAGTCCGCGCAACCCCCCTTCTCTGCGTCTCCCTTCCTGCAAGTCGCGCCGGCGACCGACAGCTGTTTCTTCAGGTGGTCCAGCTGCAACTGTTGCAGGCGCTCTTTCCTCTTCGTCTGTAAGTACACGGGTATGTCACAAACACACAGATACCAAGAACAAGAGTTATGACAACCCGAGGGTCATATTGTTACTGTACTGAATATAGTTTCTGAGGGAACTGCATGGTTATTATCGGGAAACAACTTTGTCATTTCCTTGTTTTCGTGTGGTCAATGACTCTTTTTAATATAGGACACATTTTGCAAAGCTGGTTCATTGATGTTACCAGTAGCTCCTTCTTACCCCAGCACACCACCACCAGACATAGTTAGAAGTGAGGAAATTTGGCAACAGTTAACCTGAGAGAGAGAAAGAGCGAAGCTTAATCTTCTCTTTGCAGAAGATCAGCAGTTCCCTCAAAGATGATGTTTAGTGTTGGATGAGTGGGACTTCACTTTGATTGGTTTGGGCTGTCACGTGGGACTGGGAGAGAAAAGTTGTACTCGTTGGATATAACGTTTTAGCTATTATTATTATTATTATTAGCACCGCGTCTTACTACCCGTTCGGGTCATACGCATTTACACTAATGTGTAATGGTAGGGTGATTGTGAGATGAAATGGAGGATCCTACAGTTTAACGTGGGATCCGAACCACGGTGGAGGTCTGGCATTCCACACATTCACAAGTTGTGATTAATACACGTCTTGGTAGAGGTGAAGGAAGGGTTTGGCAATCATATAAATCTGTGCCTGGACCGAGGATTGAACCCGGACCCCAGCACTCCTAGACCGCCAGGTCACCAACGTTCTAATTGAAAACGTAAGTAGTTAATACTAGGAACCCTGTCGCCAATCGCCACATCAGTGGCGAATTTACCATAAAAGTGTGGTGAATTTGAGTATGACAGCTATCACAGTAAAATAAAATGGTGTAGATAAAACTTTTTAAAAAAAATTCTTGACTTAGTTTTTTTAATCGTCTAAAAATCAAAATATTTGATTTATTCAAGAAAATGGCATGTAATAATTTTCTTGCTATTACGTAGATTAAATAGGTCCATGGAAGTATATGTCTATCTAGAATAGGAAACAATGAAAATATAGTTTTGAAATGCAAGTTAACGTTGTCCAGGATTAAAATTAATAGTAGAGTGTATGTACTTTTCAGAGTAACAGGGGAAGTTCCATCAGCACAGAAACAAGAGGCGTTGTAGGGTTATATTTTGCTCATTGGCGTTTAAGTGGGATAGTTCTTAGAGTGCTCAGGTACATCAAGCTAAGATGAAACACGGTGCAAAAAATAACTTCGAAATCACCAAGCAGGACAACGTTGTTAAACACTTTCATACCAGTACTTTGAGACGAGGGGAACATCGCAAGTCGGAACTGATGTGAGCAAAGCACAAAGGTGTCCTTTGTAATGAAGCAACAGTGATCGCCGGACCTTTTTGCTTCTGGCTGAGATGTCACAAGGAACACATTGGTGAGGGAGGGTCTGTAAATGTTTCCCGCCCAGGAAGTGGCTCCGGTACGACCGGAGAGGTGGCCGACGAAGGACCTGCCACGATACCAAGTTCGGATGCCGCGCGTAATTCTCGAAGGCCGATGATGACTTGATGTCAGTTAAAATAACAGGAGGTGGCTCGCGGAATCCCACTTCAATCTTTAAGGGGAATAAAACTTTACGAGTCAATTTATGGTGATTGGACGAAGATGACATCGTCTCTGAATATCACTGGTTCGAACCCTTATTGTAAACCCCCAAATGTAGCTAAGGAAGGGCGCGAGAGGACTCAACTATATTCAGATCTGAATATCACTGGTTCGAACCCTTATTGTAAACCCCCAAATGTGAGAAAGGGCGCGAAGAGTCCACTTTATTCAGATGATCCCGGCCACTAAGGGTGCATAAGAAAGTGTTTGATGCAGTGAAGAGGAGCTAGTCGCACGTACCTGGAAGTATAGCCTCAGATAGTAGCAGGGGAAAACCACGCATTTCCCCCCTTCCTCCTCCCCGTCTATGTACACCCCTCTGACCAGGATAGAGTTGGAGCAGTTGAGGAGGATCAGGATGAGTAGACTCACCAAGTACGTCACCCAGTAGCTCAGCTCGAGGTTCTCTGAAATAGAATTCAACGATACGTGACGTCACAATCCACGGCGCGCTCTCTCCACTCTACGGCGTTGTCCAACACTAGACTAGGGGCGCGTCAGTGTCCGCACGGTCTAAGGCGTCATTCTCGTGTTAGACTGGCCTGCCGAAGACATGGAGAAAGGGGTTCTAATCCTGGTCGGGTCTGCTGAGGGTGGTTTTTACTCAATGGTTTCCCAATATTCTTCCATGCAAATGCGGGTAGATTACCTATAAAATGCTTCGTTCTCATCCCTACTGCACTACAGTAATTATCATAATATAAAGTGTACACTTTTATTGAAATTAAATATCTATAGCTAAATAAGAGCAAACGAAATACTACATTTTTTAACGTTTTGAAGATAGTGTCACTCAGGTTAGTTCCACCGGACGTCAGACAAACCTCAGCACGTTGTTTATTACTTTCCTCCGCAGAAATTGTCTAATTGTTTCCACCTGACCTGTACATATCTGCTGTGAGTTATGATAGTGTACCTGGTATGAAGCAGAATCTGCTGTGAGATATGGTAGTGTACCTGGTATGAAGCAGACTGCTGTGAGATATATAGTGTACCTGGTATGAAGCAAATTCTGCTGTGAGATATGATAGTGTACCTGTTACGAAGCAGAATCTGCTGTGAGATATGGTAGTGTACCTGGTATGAAGCAAATTCTGCTGTGAGATATGATAGTGTACCTGGTATGAAGTAGACTCTGCTGTGAGATATGGTAGTGTACCTGGTATGAAGCAAATTCTGCTGTGAGATATGATAGTGTACCTGGTATGAAGCAGACTCTGCTGTGAGATATGATAGTGCACCTGATATGAAGCAAACTGCTGTGAGATATGATAGTGTACCTGGTATGAAGCAGACTGCTGTGAGATAAAATAGTGTACCTGTTATGAAGCAGACTCTGCTGTGAGATATGATAGTGTACCTGACATGAAGCAGACTCTGCTGTGAGATATGATAGTGTACCTGTTACGAAGCAGAATCTGCTGTGAGATATGGTAGTGTACCTGGTATGAAGCAGACTCTGCTGTGAGATATGATAGTGTACCTGACATGAAGTAGACTCTGCTGTGAGATATGATAATGTACCTGGTATGAAGCAGACTCTGCTGTGAGATATGATAGTGTATCTGACATGAAGTAGACTCTGCTGTGAGATATGATAGTGTACCTGTTATGAAGCAGACTCTGCTGTGAGATATGATCGTGTACCTGGTATGAAGCAGACTCTACTGTGAGATATGATAATGTACCTGGTATGAAGTAGATGTTGAGCAGGTTCCAAATCCCCCTCCACACGTTCACGGTCCCACAGAAGGAGAGGAAGAGGTATATATCGGCGACCAGCAGTCGAGGAATCCCCTTCAGTCTGTTACAGACCAGCTTCATCGGGGTCTGAAGGGCGAAGGTGAAGAACACGATTCCGTACCCCAGAACCTGCAAGCACAACACTAGCTCATCTCAAGTCGAGGCAGGGTGGGAGGGGGATGAATTCATAGTCAGAACTTAGGGACGGTTTATACAGACGTTTCGTGACGCGCGTTCTTTAAACACACAGGATACAATGAGTGCTTTTATATTCTGTCGCGCGTCATTTATGTCGTTTCTATCTGAAAAATGTGTCGTCGTAACCTAGAGATAGCCGTGTTGAAAATAACGCACTGTCATCCAAGATACAGTAGCCCCATGGCTTCTTTGGTGCTGACTGACAGCTTTGAAAAGTTACCAGACCAAATTATGTATCCCTACTCCGAACCATATGATCTGCAAAAACACGTGTTTGGCAGCTGTCAGTTCTGACAGTCAACATTTAGGTATATAAATAAATGTTGACTGTCAGAAGTCAACTGTGAGTTGTCAGTCAGCACCAAAGAAGCCATGGGGCTACTGTATATTCAATGTGGCATCTTATACAGGCGTCAGCTCTTGTGTCGCCGTGTTGGTGCGGCTGTAGGGCAGCCTACCTCCACGCCACGTGTGTTGGAACCTCAGTGTGTCTCAGTACCAGTACCAGTGTAGGTACTTCTGTAGCAGTTAGTGCGTTTCTTATTTGTGGTTGGCTATTTACTGTCTACCGCTTTACTTGTTTTTGAAATGGCAACAACATGAGGAAGAAAACACACGGATCCTTTACGAGTGGTAACCCTGGCCTCTGTTTTTCATGTCCTCCTACTCTTTTCATGACTCACGACATATGTCGCGCTCAAGGCTTTGCCAGCCAAATATTTCAGGGGGTGAGGGGTGGGAGGGTTTGGTGGGCAAATCACCCATTTGCCGGATGCTGGAAAAAATTATAAATGATAAACACCTCTAGAAGAGAAGCTATCTGAAGTGTCTTTCATGGCAATATAACCCCCTAACTGCCTGAGGCTAGGGAAAATCTCTACATTTAAACACCTCTAAAAGCTCTCCGAAGTGCTTTTCATGGTAATACAACCCCCTAATTTGTATTTGTATCTTAATTTTGATATGGTTTGAACCGCAAATAAAGCCATATATATTTTGTTCATACATTTTTTTAAGGGGGTGAGGGGGGAAGAGGAGTGTTTGAAACCCCCACCCCCCGACTACGGCCTTGGTTGCGCTTGTATAAAAATACACCCAGGAGGCGCGTAACGCTTTTCGCGCGTCAATAAACGCTTGTATAAACGGGTTAAGCAGGTGTCGTCCTGTGTTTGGTATCAATACGCACTTGAGGCGCACCAAGTTTGACCATTCGATTTTTAGCGAAATGTTTTGGTTCGATCACGATAAAATACCGCGGCTATATTTTGCCAAATAAACTAGAACACAAACCAAATTATCTTGGAGTTGGTGGACCAAGGCCTAAAAGATACAATATGTCCAGAAATTATTCACCCCAATATAAGCTCAGTAAATTTATTTTAGGATATATTTTAAGACAGTTTGTGATAATTAATTACACAACTCAAGACACTAATTTTAATTGCGTAAACTTTCACAGTTCGGTCAATACCTACTTCGGTAAACCAGATAGCTCCTACGATAGATAATTTATTAAGGTTTATCTTGGAGTGACTACATATTAATGGGCATCCTGTATAACTTCTCATGTTTCCAGGAAGATAATCCATATTAGTTACAATCATATTAGGTTAAAATGTGTACAGTACATTCATTGATAGATTAATCGTCAACTTTGTTTTATATCTTATGGTCAGAGTTCCTGGCTACAGATACAGAGGTCCCGGGTTAGATCACCTTCGCTTAAAGATTTTTCTGTGATTTAGTGGGTTTGGAACGGAGTCAACTCAGCCTCGTGAGAACAAATGAAGAGCTAATTGAATAAAAGAAGTAGCGGCCACGGTAGAGAAAACTGAGAGTAACGGCTGAAGGCCTTGTAGTGCTGATCATATGACACCCTCTATCCGCAAATGTTGGCACTATCTTCACCAACATGCGGCGGCCGTTTGGTTTAATTAACTTGTAGGCTGATGGCATGAACATTTTTTTGAAGTCCCCAGGTCCATGAGGAACGCCGGGCAATTTCAATTAATAGATATTTTAGGGGTAAAAAAACCCCTTTATTTCATCACGATATAGTTTCTTTTGATTGTTAATTTATAGCATGGGCTATTGGAATGTTGACCCAAAGGGTTGATTTGGGGAAACACACCCCTATTAGCTTGGAGAAGAGATGGTAAAATCACATGTGAGAAATCAACCTGGCCGGTACACCCTTCACAATTCTTCCAATATGATGCTCCATTTTTTCTGTATTAAACTTTTCTGAACATTTTCTTCTGTACTTTGTTTTTTTTGTCCTTTTTTCTTATATTTTTCATTCAGTAATGCCCCCAAAATGTTCAACGAAACCATACTTGCAAAAAATTTTGATCAACTTTGAGGTTGAGAGTCAACTTTATGGCAAGTGTGTTGGCTCTGTCCTTCGATCCTATTTTCAATAATCATTTTAATATAACCGTTTGACGCTATTTTTCCTGTGTAAAACTACTTTTATATAGTAATAAGTCAAGCCTTGAGCTATAAGGCTGCCAATTTTGATAGATATTATCAATACCTACAAAATTATACTAATAATATATTAAAATAATATCCGTGTTGGCCGCAGAAAAATAAATAAATAAAAACTTGTATTTTATTGAAAAAGGTTCTTCCTATCTCAGTGTCAACTTCGATCGAACAATGGTGAAGTCAAATTATAATTTTCAAGCTTTGCGAAAACAGGCTGGGGTGTCAAGACTAATTCGGAGCTCACTACAACTGATTTTTTTAGGCCCTTAGAGCACCACTTATATCAAGCTTCTATTTAATAAACAACGGAAGTAAAATTAAATCTATTTAGAGAACGTGTCAATAAGTCGCGAGCTTGCTCAGGGGCTACGTCAACTTCCCCACACAGCTTCCGTGTCAGATGGGCTGCCTACAAGCTACGGCGTATTAACCAAAGTTTGTCCCTATGCTACGCTCAAGGGGGAAAAAACCCCAACAAGTTCAGTTTAGTTCTCATAGGAAGGACCTTTAAGTAAATACAAACATCTTATTTTTTCGGTCAACATTGATAGCATTTTACTATTTTTAGTGTTATTTTTACCCGCCTCAGTGGCGTAGTTGGCTAACGCACTTATCGTGTTGAGCTCGACTGCTGAGGACGGGGAGATCGAGGTTCGAATCTCGGTCGGGTGAATTGGGGGCGGTTTTTCCTAAATGGTTTTCCACTCTCCCTCCACGCAAATGCGGGTTCACTTCCTCTAATTCAACGTCCCCAATTCCTAATCCATTAGAGTAATTAGTACTTAAAGCGTATAACCCGAACGGGTAGTAAGACGCGGTGCTAAATATTATTATTATTAATATAGTGTTATTTTATAGGTATTGATAATACCTATCAAAAGTGACTACTGTAGATCACGTATCTCGATGTATGAGTAAATGAAAGTATATCTAGTATCTTTTTTTTAGCTGTCAGATTAAACTCGTCCCAAGAAAATTGAGGTACATGTGGAAGTAGATCCAATAGCTTTTATAGATGTCAGATAAGGCTCTTACTATGAAAATTGAGGTAATCGTAAAGTATATCTAGCAGTTTTTCTACTTCAGATAAGTCTCTTCATATTAAAATTGAGGTATACAGGAAAGTAGATCTAGTGACTTTTCTATTTACCAGAAAATAATATTCTTATGAAAATTGGACCACACACACACACACACACACACACACACACACGAATGAGACCGGGGATATATATGTATATTTAGCACCGCGTCTTACTACCCGTTCGGGTTATACTGCTTTAAGTACTAATTGCGCTAATGGATTAGGAATTGGGAAGGTTGAATTAGAGGAAGTGAACCCGCATTTGCGTGGAGGGACAGTGGGAAACCATTTAGGAAAAACCACGCCCAGTTCACCCGACCGAGATTCGAACCTTGACCTACCCGTCCTCAGCAGTCGAGCTCAACACGACTAGTGCGTTAGCCAACTACGCCACCGAGGCGGGTGACCGGGGACATAAATGGCGACCTTGCCCTAAGACGTGACGGAGACCCACGGTGCCATTCAAATATATTTCTCGCGGAGGACGACAAGAAACATGTTAATGGGACAGGACAAGGATTACGTTAAATTAGATAAACGCGCAGTTCTTCAAACCTTGATCTTAGCTCGCAGTGTTGCAATAGGTCAGGTCGTGGACTCGAATCGCGGTAGGACCAAGGACACAAACCAGAATAAAACTGGTTGCGAGATCATGGTTAGTTTAGTTAGGTTCTGACACCTTAACCCGTTCGGTATCGGGTCTGTTTACTGAGCTAAGGGTCCCGGGTATTTTCCCGCCATCGTCGAAAAACTTATCGTTTGTTAAAGGTGTGTTTCTCCTTTTCATATTGATACATTAACGGCTGGGGACTGGATGTTGCGCCTGTCCTAGTCTTAAGATAGAATATAGGGCATATGAAGCTATGGTAGGCCTGGCCAGCCGGTAGTGGAAATATATATGGCTGGAATAAAAAACTGACCCAGGCCACAGGCTGGAAACTGTAATAGATGAAAAAACTATACTAGGGCTGGTTTGAAGGCGGTTCCTACAGTTAAATTTTCAATAGAAAAGTATTATCCGACAGTTAGAAAAGTTACTAGATCTACTTTCAAGTATTTGATTACTTGAGGTATATAACGTTAACTTTCTAAACCGATTAAAATTATATCAGCCCAATGCTTACAAACCAACTTAAATTTATAACAGACACAGCACTCATTCCTCGGACACTAATTCTTCACTGTGAAAGGGGAAGCCCACATTTCACCAATGATTATTTTTTCGGCCATGCCGGGTGTCAAACCCGGGACCTTTAAAGCAGACACGCTACCATGTAGTTTATGTAGTAGTACGTGTAGCAAATAAGTAATCCCATCCCTTCTCCATACTAATGCGGATGCATTTCCTCTAAACGAGACACCTTTTCATCTCTATCACTTAAAATAAATGTGTGGATGCAATAAAATGAGGTTTTATCTGTTTTCTATATTGTCAGTAACAACCAAAACAAAGGATTGCGAATAATATTAAAGTGGAGTGAGAAAAAACACGAGTTAAATAGGGTATTTATTTACAGGTTTTTTACTAAGAAAAACTCTTTTTGACCCAAAGAAAAAAAATGTTGCTTCAGTAGATATATTAATTTAATTTTATGCATGGATTAATATCAACAGATCTTGGATACATGTCAGAAATATAATGGCAGTTGAATAAAAGGTTTTTAAATAAAGAGTAAAAGCCGTGGTCAAATGCCAATATCCAAAAACTGTCGAGGTTAACCTGGGTGGAAAATGAAACTAAATGTATTTAATGAAGACATATTGTATTCAGTTTAATAAAAACAACCTTTTCGTTTAATCCCGACCTCTTATCTCACGTATCCTTTCACCCGATGTAAGATAATAGCAAAATTGTTGCAGTTTTATGTAAAAAAAAGTGGTCCAAATGAATAAAATATTGCTCCAGTAGAAACGGAGAGTTTAATTTTCTTCACACTGTGATATCAACAGTTGTTGAATATTTTTCAAGGGTGTTCTGGAATTTAATTACCACTTTTTCTCTTCATTTAAAAAGATTCTCATCTAATGCCGCTGTTTATGACAGACATTCAACAACTGTTGATATCACCGTGTGAATAAAATTAAACTACATGATTCTACTGGAGTAATATTTTATTTTTTTGGGCCCCCAATTTTTTTTATATAAAAACTGTAAAAATGCCGAACTTTTCTCGTGTCCACTACATCCCCATCCTATAGAAACGTGCCAGGATTTTCAGAGTGTGTGTAGGAAAACCACTCTCTCTAAGGCCCCAGTTCAGAATTGAACCACGGAGCCGGTTCTGCCGTTTCAATGTTACCTGCGTAACGATCGACAGCCTTTTCTCCCCAACTAACAAACTTGAGAATCTAACATTTCGTGAACCGTGTTTTCACAAAAATTGTTAGAAATACCATTTTAAAACACCAAATTTTGTTTCAATTCCAAAGTAATCACTATTAGATATTTTTAGGTTCACAAAATAGAACTATATAAATGTATTTTATGAGATTGCGTACGAATTCTCGTATTATTTTTTTGTAACGAAATCTGTATTTATTATGTAATTATTGTTTATGTAATAAAGGTTCGCGGTAAGGATTCATTTTGATTTTAAAATAATATATTAATTTTATTTCTAGTTCGCAGTAACGGAAATATCTTTACAACCATGACAATCGATTTATACATACACTATCGATTAACCGATATATCCTTAGGTCAACATACCCTAGACCCACTTCAGAGGCCGAATGGTCTCTAAGACATCGCTCTCGTGTTAGACTGGCCTGTTGTAGATGGGGAGATTGTGGTTCGAATCTAGGTCGGGTCTACTAAGGGTGGTTTTTCATAAATAGTTTCCTACTCTTTTTCCAGGAAAATGCGGTTAGATTACCCCTAACCTGCTTCCTTTTTCACCCCTACCCCATTAGCGTAGTTATATTATATAGGTAAAACCTGAACAGGTAGTAAGACGCTGTGATTTAAAAAAGACACACCCTAGACTTTTAATACATTAACCTGTTTGCAAGTGAATTTTATATACATTTGATAAGAATATAAAAATTGTTATATTTTATTTAGGTATTTGTGTTTTTTTTTAAATGCTATAAAACTATTTTAATGGCGGAATTTATTTTTAGCTAAGAGTTTTGAAACATATATCCGTTAATTTTAAGAATTTTTTTTAAAAAGATTAATTTACCATGTTATAGAACCTCTAAATGTATTATTTGAACAAATGATTCAATCCACTGTCCGGAAATCTTTCCGTGACGACGAGGTCGTCCTCTTACGAGAATGATCTCAAAGCAACAGCGCCAAAAGTTCGGATTGGATGATTGGCTAATGTTGTTGGGCTGTTTGCCATTCATGGCGTCTCTTGCAAGACAATGACGTGAAATAACTTAATAGTCGCTCCCTCAGGGGAAGGTCACCACAACCAATTGACGGTTTCGCAGCCCAAACTTTAAATTGGACTTTCCCTTCCCGCCTTGGTTAGATACAGTTCAAGATGACACGATTTCTCATGCACTTGTTAGCTTTGGAGGTCAAGACGGAGGGTGGAAAGATTCAGACGACCAATACCCGTCGGAGAGCGGAAATACGGTAGATAGCGGTGTGTTTTAAATAACGTTTTGTGAAATCTACGATACGGTACGGTTATCTACGGTAGGAGGTATGGCAATTGACAAACAGCAGAAGGTTCATTATCGCAGACATTCGCAGACATTGGCTGGATGTAACTAGTGCCAAACTATTTGGAAATATATAATTTATTCAGAAAAAACATATGTCTTCTAACTGAAAAATGCCAGCAAAGGTAATCTATTCATAAAAACGGATAAGTCCTCTAAATGAAAAATGCCAGCAAAGGTAATTTATTAATAAAAATGGATAGGTCTTCTAATTGAAAAATGCCAGCAAAGGTAATTTATTCATAAAAACGGATAAGTCTTCTAACTGAAAAATGCTAGCAAAGGTAATTTATTCATAAAAACGGATAAGTCTTCTAATTAAAAAATTCCAGCAAAGGTAATTTATTCATAAAAACGGAAGTTTTTTAACTGAAAAATGCCAGCAAAGGTAATTTATTCATAAAAACGGACAAGTGATCTAAATGAAAAATGCCAGCAAAGGTAATTTATTCATAAAAACCGATAAGTCTTATAATTGAAAAATGCCAGCAAAGGTAATTTATTCATAAAAACAGATAAGTCTTCTAATTGAAAAATGCCAGCAAAGGTAATTTATTCATAAAAACGGATAAGTCTTTTAACTGAAAAATGTCAGCAAAGGTAATTTATTCATAAAAACGAATAAGTATTCTAACTGAAAAATGTCAGTAAGCTGAACAAACAAATCCAGACAAAGTTTAGTTACTCTTGTTTCATTTTTTTTTGCAGCTAAACGTTTTGTGTGACACTTTGAATTAGGACCACTTAAAATTTCATGTAATTTACTCTTTCCACTAAACACAGTCTCCTTTCTTAAAGACTGAACCTAAAAAGAACGAAGGTTATTGTAAACATTATTTCTAGAGCGGCCCCTTTTCTGTGGAAACAACATGGCTGACGTGCGCTATCGTGATTGACTCTGACTTGGAAGACCAAGGTTTGATACTCAGAAGACTTAGGGGGGGGGGGGGCCTTCTTTAACGGGCCTTTTAAAAAACTCAAACTTTCTTTTGTGGGCAACCTTAATATTACTTTTATTTTTTTTTTAGCATTATTTTTTGACCCCCC